>JAOPJM010519386.1:0-10711 GCA_027124095.1 Muusoctopus leioderma
TATATATATAGCCACTTTCTATCACATTAATGTTACAGAACATTCTCAAATGGAAATGTTCACATGAACATCTACTAGCTGGACAAGGATTGACTTTAATTGAACAGTTTTCTTGTTAGCAAATGATTGAACAAATTAAAAATGCTACAACATATAAGAAGGACATACACATAAATATCATGCATAAACAAATAGAGAATCCGGTGCACAGTATGCTTATTGCACGGCAATATCCATCGGTGAGTAACACAAGCTTTTCTGAAATGCATAGTTGTCAATAATAGTAATGTTATATAATAAGAACGTTATGTGATATTGATATACGCACACACACACATACACACACGCGCACACACACGCACACACACACGCACACACACACACACACACACACACACACACACGCATATATCAATATGGAGCAGCACATTTTTGAAAAATGAGGGTCCACTTATATATTGTTTTGCTACAATTGTAACACTTTCACAGGGAAGACAATAAAATCTGGAAACAAGATAGTTGAATCTACATATAATATCAAATTTATTCAATGTTCCATGGTTCTTAGGGTGTGTCATGGATGTGGTTACTCAACCCTGATAGAAATATCAGCGAAATGTCCCTCAAAATATGCACTGCTGTCTTTAAAAAACGCAATGATACACTATATAATATACCCCGAGATATAATACGTCTGAGGAAACAAATACGGGATAATCACGGCTGGAAAAGCTTTCGCGATAGCTATGAAATGCCTTTGATTATAGGTCTACTGAAGTTGGTCTGACCTGGGGATAAACAACATCAAACATACCACTTTGCAGAAAGTATGAATGAAGTGTCAGTCAACAATTAAATATTATATTACCTTGTTGATTGACCATAATAAAACCGAATGAAATATACTGTTACGATCACAACACGGATAAATATTATCTCCCCTTCAGAGCCAAACAATATCAACTGTTTTTACTTTTGTATATTAGAAAAAATGTTTTTAGTGGTACTCTCAGCTAGAGAAAGTCATTGCTTAATAAAATAAACTTCTTCTTACACAAGTCAGCGCAGGAAACTCTGTATGGTCAGTCTAATGGCTAGAAATAGCAGCCAAATATACTTAAAAATAAACGTTAAATATATTTCATCACCATCATCATCATCATCGTCGCCATCATCAACATCATCATCATCATCATCATCATCATCATCATCATCATCATCATCATCTCAGTCATAACCACAATGGTCAACATCACCATCATCATAATTATTAAGAACATCGTCATCATCATCATCACCATCATTATCAACACCGTCATCGTCATCCTCATGATCAACGTCACCAATGTCAGCATCACCATCATCATCATCATCTTCATCATCATCACCATCATCCTCATCCTCATCATCATCATCATCATTATCATTATCATCATCATCGTCATCATCATTATCGCCATCCTCAACGTCATAATCATTGAGGAGGCTACTATTATAAAATATATCACACACCCTACCATCTCAAAGAAGGACACTTTGCCTAATGTAGATCTAAGTTTACGATGGCTAAATAACAGACGGGATGGTCACAGTTGGAATGGCTATCATAATAGGTCTGTTCATTCAGGGCTGAATTGGGGGTTAAATAACAACAATGACAACAGAAACAATAGCAACATCACCATCGTCATCGTCAACATCATTCTCATCATCATCATCATCATCATCATCATCATCATCATCGTCGTCGTCGTCGTCGTCATCATCATCATCATCATCATCATCATAAGTATCAACACCATCAGAAGTGTTGTTGTTGTTGTTGTTGTTGTTGTTGTTGTAAACAGGTAACGCCCGAGTTTTTCCTGTGATATTTATGCCTGTCTCATGGATATCAATGTAAGTGAAGGTAAATAGCTCCAACTGGGAATGGAAACCGAATTGTTCTCGCGACAGCGTGTGAGTTTATCTCTAGTTTATCGCAACTGTGCTACTACTTATATATTATTTCTTACATTGTCAATAAACCTCAACTTTATAGGCGAGGCATATGGTCGAATGAATCAAGTTCCAGTATATTGCTGCCACTTATTGCACCCATCCTGGAAGGATAATAGTCAAAATCAACACCTATGTAATTTTAACTCAGAATGTAAACCGACGTTACTAAACACCATAAGACATGTTGTCTCACGCTCTACCGTGTCTGAGATCCACATCTCTTCCTCCATACCAATAATATATTAATAACATATATCACATAATAAAATAGAAACAGAACCATTAGTCAAATTATAAATCTCATCTTTTGTATTTCAACCGAAAACACTTCGTTTCATTCTGTTTATTAAACATTTTTTATGGATTAGCCAGAGGGGTAAGTGTAACGCTCATGACCATTTCCAGGACCTCCGGGACTGATGCGGAAAGGTGGGAGATAATACGACTCATAGGTTATACATAGATCAGAGACTAGGTCTGAATGCTTGCAACAGTGTGCACTCCGCTAAAGGCTCCCAAGAGTCAGGTGTTATTCTACTCGAAATCACCCTAAGCAAGGCCCAGATGCAACTTCTAGAAAAAGGGTGAGGGGAAAGTAGGGAATACCATTAATGCCACAATACACTATATATACATGCATATTTAAGAAGCGAATAAAAGATAGTAATGAAATAATTGATAACAAATTTTAATGAAATATAATGAGATGATAAAAGAACTGATGGCAATAAAATACAGTAAATCAAGTAACAATAAAGGAGCTAATGAAAGGAATTAAAATATGATGGCAATAAAAGAACCGATACATTTTAAAATGAAAGAAACCACCAACATTAGGTAAGATACTTGTTAACCCTGAATTTAAAGAGATCAAGGTAATATTCTACATAAAAACAATGGAGAGAGGTTTTATTACGCAATTCTGCTGTTCTGGGAGAACTTGCAACGTGTCCGTGAGATACTCAGGAAACCCGGTTGCGATTCGCTGAATTTAGCAAACCGAGCTCTGATGGAACCAGGGAGTGAAGCTCATCTAAACACCTGCTATGGAAGGAACCAGGGAGTGAAGCTCATCTAAACACCTGCTATGGAAGGAACAGTAGAAAATGGTCAGTCTTGCAATATTCCGCCAATGATAGAGCGGTGGGAGTGATGAAAAGAGCACATCGCCAACTAGACTGCGCATTAGATTCGGCACTCTATGAAGAGTGGACAGTACATGCTCGGAGGAATCCACCCAATTGTGTGTACAGTAGTCCCGGTTCGCAATCACGACATCGTGGGTTCGATCCCAATGCGTGGCATGTTTGGCAAGTGTCTTTACCATAGCCTCGGATCAACCCAAGACTTGTGAGTGAAATTGAGTAAACGCAAACTGTGCAGAAGACGATCGGGTAGATTGTACCTGTAATTCAAACGTTCCGCCTTGTCACATTGTGTCCAGCTGATTTGGCCTGAGGATCACGTTAAGGATATACGTGTCTGTGGAATATTCAGCCACTTACACGCTAATTCAATAAGCGGATAGTCCATTTGATCGAACAACTGAACACGCATCGTCTGGAATCCAAAGGGAGAGATCCACTTTAGTCCAATTTTGGACGGACCTGGCTCTTGTAGAGATACAATAGAGCTTCAGGTGTTAGGAATTTTTGAACGGTTGAATGTTTGGTTCTAGCCGCCATTCAAGCCACCATGCTAATAACAGACGAAATGTAGGAGTCTAATCTCAAATCAGGTGTAACTTTAAGACCTATGAGTCTATGCAGACAAGCAGACTTCTTCAAAGCAGTCCTATTGATCGAAATAGGAAGAAAGTTAGGAATTTCACGATGGTGGTGGAAAGATACTTGGTTGGTATCGGAAACATTAAATATAACAAGCCATTTATTTCCTCATTGCACGATCCAGTTAGGTCACTGAAAAGATCTGCTGCTAGATCCAAGTGTGTAGCGTTCTTAGAGGTGAGACAGTAAAGTGTAGTAGTATCATCAGCAAATATGTCAATAAAGGATCTCATTCCTTTGTCAAGTAAATCACTTATAAACAGTTGGAAGAGCGAAAGTTCCAGAACAGATCCTTTGGTACGCCTGCATAGATTTCATAAATGTCAGGGGACTGACCGTTGACAGCAAATTTCAAACTGTTTCCCGTTAGGAAGATTTTATGATTGAAAATACTCGAACCATATATGCTATAGCTGGTAAGCTTATGAAGCAATACTCTATACCATACCTTGTCGACTGTTAAACTGGGCAACGAATTAAGTTTACCACCAAAATAACAGACCCTCCGTTGGGCTTCCACATAGTTATGTTTACCCTATTTCACTCAAAAAGCTTGAGTTGAACCAAGGTTATGATAGAACTCATTCGTCGAAGGAGTCGCGCAGTGGGATTGAACCTGGAAGAACATGATTGCTAAGCGAATATCTTAAACGAATATGCATGGTTAATGCTTTTTCAAATTATGAGGCTCCATAGGATCGATGTTCATCTCAGTTTCTCATAGTGTTAACAAGCCATGAGATAAATCCCCCTCTGACACACGGAATATGGCCACCCCTTACTAAGTTCATGGAAGTTATGGGAAGATTAAAAAAAAATGTTATTCTACAAATGTAATAACTCGGATACGATATAGAAATTACAGCATCATCAACCATAATTAGTAGGACATCATAATGTAATATCACTACAACATAATCAATAATATTTTTTACGACCACTATAACCTCATAAAGTTACATTATCAATACCAGTAACAACAACATCATTTACAATGCTGAATAGGAACTACAACAATGCGTTAACCACCACCACCACTACCATCACCCTAACCGCCACCACCACCACCACAAAATTATCGGAGAATTAGCAATTCGAGAGATGAGGTAAATAATTGCGAAAATCCCAAACTATCCGGTACTTAACACTCCTAAACTCATTACATTTAGTTGGAACCCTGGGTCATCATAAATAACCATTCAAAACAATCGAAGCACTGTATAACTGAAGAGTGTTTTGTTAGATTTTGTGCAGCTAAAGTCATCCTATAGGATACTACTACTACTGGAGAGATGATGGATATCTAGTGGTGCAATTAGTTAAGACAAAGACGGTTGTGTGGAGGAATCACTAGAGCACCGGACGGGATATATAACTATTTAGTTAAGCACTTTTTACGCCCTCTGTGTAAATCTCAACAGAGTCTATTTTGTTCTTTGTTGCCCCATGTTTGATGACACACACACACACACATACATACATACATATATATATATATATATATATAGAGAGAGAGAGAGAGAGAGCGACTGGTTTTCGGCATTTGTTCCGGCTCTCTACGCTTTGAGTTCAAATCCCGCAGAGGTCAGCTTTGTCTTTTACTCATTCGGGGTCAATAAATATAGTAATAGTCTAGTACTCTCTCTCTCTCTCTCTCTCTCTCTCTGGAAGAAATTTTCTGTGGTCAGGCCTGGAGAGGGGAGGGACACCAGCAGGTTAAATAAATGTCCAAGAAACGACGTATGTTACCACGGCGCTCCCATGACTCCATTAGGAGTTAAGGGTTCAGAATCTGAAATATATATATATATATATATATGTTCAGGAAGGGGATCTTTGGAGTATATACTCAGCAGCTGCTCAAAGGCTCTTTGAGAGGGCCGCTATCGTTGGCGACATGATCAGGTACTTAGGGCAGTTGCTGGAATCATAGCCTCTGCCATCAGCACCAGTAAATAGTACCATGCCCCAAGGAAACCCATTGCCTTTGTCAAAGCCGGAGAGAAACCCTGTCCACAACCAAGAACAAGGGCAGGTCTCCTATACACGGCCTTTTACTGGCAGCTGCAGGTCAATCTGGGCAAGCAGTTGAAGTTTCCACAGCACATC
Organism: Muusoctopus leioderma; assembly: GCA_027124095.1. Taxonomy (NCBI): domain Eukaryota; kingdom Metazoa; phylum Mollusca; class Cephalopoda; order Octopoda; family Octopodidae; genus Muusoctopus; species Muusoctopus leioderma. The sequence goes on from JAOPJM010519386.1 coordinate 5,898, forward strand.
ATACCAACATTGCTCCGGCCAGACATGATCATTACATCGGGATCAACAAAGCAATTAATCATGCTGAAGCTTACAGTGCCCTGGGAAGAGCGCATGGAAGAAGCCAACGAGAGGAAGCGCATGAAGTACTAGGAACTGGTGGATGCATGCAGGACAGAGGTTGGAAAACACTCTGTGAGCCGTTTGAGGTGGGCTATAGAGGCTTTGTGGGACGCTCGCTCAGCAAGGTCCTCAGACGATTGGGCTGTGCGGGAGCAGTGAAGAGAAGAGCCATTCGGTCCGCGAGTGAAGCCGCAGAGAAAGCCAGGAGGTGGCTTTGGATAAAAAGGGCTGATCCGTGGCTGACTGCTGCTAGGACGCAAGTTGGGGCCTGATGTTGAAAGACCCGAAACACCCAATGACCCAAGGTCACATCACTGATGATGCGTCCCAGCTCATCTACGCAGATGTATTTTGCATACGATATGCATAGCATTGCCGATGATATTCACTCACACATTCGGTATATTTTGTCATTTTGAAATTAGCCTGACATAACTCACAAACCATTTCATGTGTGCAAAATATTGGTGTCTCTTCAGAAACCATACGGTGGGTGTATTCTTCAGCATTCAATATGTCGTAGGCTCAGTTATACAAAATTATCCTGCTATAAGTTGGGCCATACTCTGCAGCATTTCTTCCGGTTCTTTACGTTTTTAGTTCAAGTCCTGCCAAGGCCAGCTTTGTCTTTAATCCTTCCGAGTCGCCAAAATAAAGTACCAGTGAAGTACTGGAGTCGATTTAATCGACTAACCCCTCGCCTAAAACTTCTGGCTTTGTGCCTATCTTAGAAGAAACAATTATTTACTATGGTGTAGAAACAGGGTTAGATACATTTCTAGGTTGAATCCACTTATGTCCGGTAAGATACCTGTAGCGGTAAAGAGGCACAGTAATGACAAATAGTGGTCAACAGAGATAACTGAGAGATAAAGATGTGCCAAACTGAAAGCTAAAGGTCAGGGGAAATGACCAGCAAACGTGACAAGTAATAAATTACTGATGGGAAGTCTCCATATCAAGTGAAAACGACTTTTGTACAAGTAGAAATTGTATGGTATAAAATTTATATTCCATTGTACACAGTACAAAATTGAACAAAAACATCATCAACAATAATAACATAAAAAGTAATTCTTAATTGCAACCCAAAATATCGCCCATGACAAACAAGCAGGCCATAGCACGACATCTAGAAGGAAAAAATTATTCCACGGTCACCAAACAAACTGATACTAACTACAGTTTGACATTAAAAGTAGTAGCGTATACTGAAGGATCACGTAAGTCTGAACAAGCTCAGTACTTTTTAAATAATTCTCAATTATTCCAAAACTTTACCCATTTACACAATTAACAAGTGGTCAAAGTATGATAAAAGTTTCAAAAATCCTGGCTAATTGATCAACAATTTTCAAATTGGGTGAGAGACATAAATCACGATAGCAATACAGCTTGATGTAAAGTGTACAATGTTGAAATACAAACTCACAAAACTGATTTAACAAAGCATACTTCTGAAGCTAAACATAAAAAATAGTGCTGTAATTAACTCAAATTCACAACACACTATCAAGGCAGTGTTTTCCTGAAACACAATAACAAAATTAGAATTATAGTTAACAGCATTTGTAGCTTGTCATACAAGTATGCGAAGGTTGATCATTTAGGAGAACTTATTAATAACAGATTTCCTTCATCATCAATTGCAGCTGATTTGAAACTGCATGAAACAAAATGCACGACACTTATAACAAATGTTATTACTCAATCTTTACTAAAAGAACAAATTGAAGACATAAGTAATAGTTAGTTCTCATTGATTTAGGACAAGTCAACTGATATTGCTTCTGAAGAGCATCTATGTGTGTGTACGTTAGATATTACAATAAAATTGTATCACAGTTTTTAGAGTTAATTCCTGTTACAAAAGCTACTTCTGAAATCTTAGTTCTTCAGTGATGTGGGAATTAATATTAGAAACTGTTTTGCTATTGCAATAGACGGAGCTTCAAACCATTATGGCATTAATAATTCTCTCTACACGTTAATGAAATTAGATAATCAAAACTTGATTCTCATTAAATGCATTTACCACTCTCTCCATTTAGCATGTTCCTATACTACTGAAGAATTACCTGCGAACATTGATTATCTGTTATGAGAAACTCAAAACTGGTTCCCCAGATCAGCGCTTCAAAGAGAATCTTACATGGAAATATATAAATTTATCAATGTTGGTTAAGAACTATTGACAATGATTCTCCTTTCAGTCACAAGATCGTTAGTGAGAAGTAACTGTGTAAAAAGAATTCTCAACCAGTGGGATGCATTAAAACTACATTTTGAAATGGCATCTTCTAGTTGCGACAAGTATTATACAAGGGAATCATATACTATGTACTCAGATGCAACTAATAAAATTTATTTAACATTTATGAGACCTTGTTAAGTGAATTTTAAAAAAATAATTTGCCATTCCCAAACGAAATAGTGGGTCACTGTAGTATTTTAAATGAACTAAGCAGTTTTGCATTGTTTATACTTAAAAGAATTTTGCATCCTCAATATGTCAATCTTGCAATGAATTTAGATACTGAATCACAGTACCTCTTATATGAAAAAATTGACCTTGGATACAAGTTCTCTAACCTTTTGACTAGTAAAATCTCATCAAAAGAATTTTACCAAGAACAAGGAAACGCTGTACAAAAACGGTGTCTAAGCTTTTTGATATAGGCATGCAAAGAACTCTTGAACCACGTCCCTAAAAATATTGAAACCTTTCAAGAAATTAAAATCTTTTCCCCAAGAGTTTATTTAAGTCGTTTTCACCCATCTGTTGCAGCTCTCCCTTTAGCTTTGGTTAATCAGTCTAAAATTGAAGAAATAGAAAACCAGTGGCGCAGGTGTATATTTCCTGAGGAAAAGTGTATTTCCTGACTGGAAAAAAAAGTATATTTCCTGAAGAAATTCCCATTGAAGGTTCCAAATTTTGGTGTAATGCAGCAACACTTAAACATGCAGCTGGTGAACCTGTATTGCCAGATTTATCAGAATATACATTGACTATTTACAGCATGCCACTAAGCAATGCCACGGTTGAAAGAATGTTTTCAAGAGTAACCTCCGCCAAAACTAAACTAAGAAATAGGATAGGTTTGGATCTACTTTCATCAATTTTAGGACTAAAAATGAAACGTGAAGAACAAGACATTTACTATTATGATTTTATTCTTAATGTAATCATGCGGAAGTACGACTCAAGAATCAACAAACATGAGAAAAAATCCAGTGACGAAGAGAATGAAATTCCTGATGCATTAAAATTTAAATTTTAGAAGTAAGAATCCTATTGAATATCATATTAAATTATCAACTAAGTAAATTAGAACCGAATATCCTTACACACACACACACAGACACACGCACACACACACAACACACACGCACACACGCACGCACGCGCGCGCGCACACACACACACATACGTACGTATGTATGTATGTATGTATGTATATACACACACAAACATTTTCATTTTGGGCTACTTTCTAACAAATCGTTGCTTTTTGAAATTTTTACACTACTTTTCATGAAATTGATCTGGCAACCTTGCTTGTTTTGGCTATTCAGTGATGTTGAGCCGTATATTTTCTGGGTTTGCATAAACCTGTTGGATAAATGGCGTCAAGTAACAACAATCTATGCCTTTATGAGTGTTGCAGACGACTCATTTGGGCTTGCTGCGAAACCTGAGTGATTCGGATTTCTGCCAAAAGACAATATTTATATATTTTACCCTGGTTTGCCTTTAGCCATAGCTTTTACCCTCCCTTCTTGGTAACATACCAAGGTTTGTATTAACATTTGCAGGAATCTTGTGGTATTGTTCTGTTGAAGTTGCATTCTACCTTCTTACAAAACTGTTGAAAGGTGTGGACATTTGTTGGTGTAGTACTTTAATTTTCTGCTTATTTACTACAAGGAGAAATTTGCTTATTTACTGCAGAGGAGAAATTTTTTCGTATAATAAAAAAAATAAACATTAAGATTCTAGTATATTTATGGTTGTGGGATGCAAGAGTAGAAACTTTCATAATGTCATTCTCCAGTCTTTATTTTAGCATTAGGGGGCTTTATCTATTTCTGTACGATGCAGTGAAAATCACTCAATTTATGAATTAGCCCATGGATAATGAAGTATGTATAATACTGTTATTTCTTCACAGAAAGCCCTGTGATTTCATTACAAGTAAAATAGGGGCTATTGTCTAAAATCAACTCCCTGCGAATTTCAAAAGAAGCAAACACGAATTCCAATCATGTACAAAAACGAAACAAATACACAATTGTTAGTAAACGCTAATCTACAAGGATTACTGGTATTGTCAGTACTGAACAACATAAACATCTATGTATTGTATCCTATGTGAACATAGTTTTTGTTGTTTGGTAAGTTTTCGGGTCATTGACAACTTGAGTTAATCCTTCCAAACAAATGTTCATCAGAAATATATATTAATGGTAATGCTTTCCCACAGGCAAAACACCTTTGCTATTTTAAAAGGTTCTAGATGTTTTGAAGGTTGCGTTGAGAAGTAAGGATTAATTGACCGATCGGTCTTTCTACATCCGTTTTTTTGTGTGACTACTAGAACTTAGTCTTCAGTAGGTCTTTGATTTTCCTTATCTCTTACTTATATATATATATGTGTATATATATATATATATATATATATATATATATGTGTATATATATATATGTGTGT
>JAOPJM010519409.1:0-10708 GCA_027124095.1 Muusoctopus leioderma
TTAAGGCAAAACGGAAATTGCCGAAACTGACAATTAAGTTACTTTCATTTTGTGGGTCGGCAAATAGAAAATCGCCTATTTTATTTTGTCATCTGGAATTTTTTTCGCTGCCACGTCTGGAATTATATATTTTCTCCACTTTTTTTTTTGGTGTGATGTATCTTTATTTCATATAACCCAAATGTGTTGGGAAAATGGAGGGACACCATGTTTGCAGAAAAGCATTAATTTTGTTCGTAAAGATTTGTGGATATGGCTGAAGAATTTTGAGTATTTAATTAAATTTGATGCTGATGAGTTTGCTATTTTAAAAATCATTTTATTAAACTGGTTTAGAACCGTCTATGATATTTATAATATAAATCGTGCCATCCTAGATTTTTAAAATCATTGAAAATGAAGTTTTAAAAAATCACATATCTGAACATGAGTTAGGTAAGGTACAACTTCACTAGGCCATAAATGTCTACTCAAAACGAATTATTGAAATGTCGGGTATTTGGGTCGATGTTTTGTTTTTCTCCGGCGAAAAACTGTTTCATGATTATATTTGTTTTTCTATTTTGGATGTTAATTTCCTATCATGGTTTTGTATGAATGTCTTAATTTGCACTGCTTTATTCGTAGTATTCTCTAATTATAATCTGAAAATTTTAAAAGCGTTATATATCTATTTATATCTTTAGATAACAATATACAAATGTATTCTTTGAACAGTTGTAAAGCAATTATTTAGTTTTTAATTTTGGTTAAAATGCAGTATAGGGTTAGAAACTAACGATGAATGCGCATGCGTTGGTTTGCGCCGGAAGTGCTAGTTTACACGCTATTCTGTTAACACGCTCGAGAACGTACATACATATATAAACAATGAGAACAGTGAAATGAATCGTCGTGAACGTACCTACATATATATTTCAGGAAAAAAATACCAATAATTGATAAAACGCTAGTTTACACATGTCACGTCACTTCCGTTTCCAAAATGGGTTACTTTCTAACCTTCTGCTAACCTTATACTGCATGATAACCGTCAATATATGCACTGTTTATAAAATGTATTATACAATAAGTAACTGCTGCGAAAGTTGAAAACTATTTGTAGTGATGTAATGGTCTTTCCCCCCCTAAAATATTTTCCCAATTAGTTTCACAGGGGAGACAGGATTGACAAGGATGATAAACGTTGCAACAATCAGATGCGACAGCTTCGCATTCAGAAATTATGTTTGAATATTTGTGTTGGAGAATCTGGTGACAGGCTTACTCGTGCTGCAAAAGTATTGGAACAGCTAACAGGACAACAGCCTGTATTTTCTAAAGGTAAGTAAAATTATATCAGTTATTTCAGTATTGGCTTCTCAATGTCAGCAACTAAGTAAACAATTGAAAATATATATCCAGCTTCTTTTTCTTTTAAAATCAACATGGCTATATGTATTTTCTTTTCTTTGTACAATATCACTTTAATAGGGTATAGTTTCTATTCTATTTTTTCCGTGACATTATGAGAGATTGTTTATATTTCTTACCAGCCAGGTACACCGTGAGATCCTTTGGTATAAGGAGAAATGAAAAAATTGCAGTCCATTGCACTGTCCGTGGTGCCAAAGCCGAGGAGATTCTGGAGAGAGGTCTTAAAGTAAGTTTACATATTTTTACAGTTTAGAAAGGTTATATAAGAATTGTGTAATTAGTCAAGGATCTGAAATTAAGAACAGGTTAGGTTCTGGATTGGTATAGGCTTTTAAAATAAACAAAAACTTAATGCTGATTTGACTTGAAACCTTTCAGGTTAAAAATGAATATATGCACATGCTATCCTCTCCATAACAATCCTTATACCCCATCATTGTTTACTACTTCATTATAATGTTTTTCTATATATGAATGTGTCAATATTCTGGATTTCCAACTCAGTTATAAATTTTAAGTTGTAATTTTCCATGCAGAAATATATTCATTATTCCAAAGTAAACTGTTATAGTTGTTAAACTTAGCTTTTTAACATCTATGGTTATTTTAATATAGGATGACACACATTGAAATTTTTGAACCTGAAATTATTATACTACATATTTTTAATATCTGTAAAACGTGTCCCTCCCCAAAATGGATTTTTGTCTAGTATTATATTAGACATTTGCAAGTAGCTGAAACAGTTTTCACATTGTTCCTTCACAAAAATTCATGGAGATGAGATGAAAACTGCTTTATCTGTAAGCAGTCATTTCCATGTACATAACTCTTTCAGAATGTATACTTATGTAATTCGGTTTAGGACATTTTGTTAAAAAGAATTTTTTAATTCATCACCACTGATATCTCTAATATACTTAATAGCCAAGATTTTAATTTTTTTGGCTAAAGTGCTAACACTCTTATTAATTTTTAGGGAGTTGGGGTTAGAAGAGTAGTTAGATACATAAACCTATTTGTGTTAACTGTTCGGTCTAATTTAAAATTGAGATTCAATAAAAAATGGATATATGTATCTATTAATCTGTATGGTTGGTGGCAGGAAGGGCATCCGACCGTAAAAAATGCTGCCTCAAGAAATCTCCATCCAACTCATGCTAGCATGGAAACCCGGACATAAAATGTGGTGTCGAAGCACCATTGTTTTTACTTTCTTTCCTTACATCATCATCATTTTACGTATATGCTGGCAGGGGTTAGAGGGATTTTCGTTTCTATAGATGAGATATTTCTACAATAAGTTTCGTTTTTGAGCTTGTTAAACTGGTTTCATTATTGGATATAAATATCATACATCTATACTTTTGACTGTCTTGTACTTTACTGTGCTACTATTTAAAATGTTAGTTAGCTCAGATGGGTTTAGTTACAGCAATGTAACACAGAGCATATAAATGTTAACATTTTATACTCTGACTTGCCATTGCTAAAGTAATCCCATATTCTGCAACACTGCTCCAGCTTTATGTTGGCCTCAGTTACTTCACTTACGGAACATTTACCCATACAACTTTGTCACTATTAACTCTGTTGTACATGAACAGTTTTTTGGTTGAGGACAATGTTCACATCTAATAACTGGTTGTATAGTGTCAAGTTGGCCCTGATTCAGCAGACTTTCCAATTGTGACTATCCTGGCCTTTTTCTCTTTTTTTTCTCCCCCTTCCATGCATAGTGCACCCTGGACTACATTAGCTAATCTGTCTTTCCTTTTTTTAAGATGGTAGGGTGTAATTTGGGGAAGGTTTGGCTACTATCTATAATAGCATGTTAAGCGACTACTTCAGATTCCGTTGTTGGCTCAAACAACTTAGTATTGTTAGAAGTTGTAGAATAGATGTTAGATTTCATTACTGAATAGTTTGCAGAGGTATATGTAGTTGAACTGACTTGTCCTAAATAAATAACCATGGTCATTTAATACACATTTTTCCATGTCCTTCATCATCTGGCAGAGGCAGCAATACAGCTTGGTGCCATTCCCATCACCAACCACTTTACACTATGACTAGGTCTATTGTATCATGCCACTGTCACTAGAGAGTTGTGTGGTGGCTGGTCTAAATGGCCTACCCTAAAGGCAACAAGAGAGGAGGTCATGGAAGGCATGGTGTATTAAAGTATATGGAGAGATAGTCTTTAGTAAATGATTTTATAACTATGTTATGATTTACCATATATATGGTAAATCTGTTGATTTTTGTTTTTTAAACTAAATTTATATTTCACATTAATTTGTGGTGATATGAATGTTTTCAAGAGTCTTGAAAAAAGTGAATATGTAGTTATATTTTACTCCTACTGTACAGTGTTAATATTTGAAACATGTCAGATGGTTTAGATAGATTTTAGTTAAAGCAATGTAACACATTGTATATAAATGTTAACCTTTTATACTCTGACTTGCCATTGCTAAAGTAATTCCATATTTTGCAACACTGCTCCAACTTTATGTTGGCCTCAGTTACTTCACTTATGGAACATTTACCCATACAACTTTGTCACTATTAACCCTGTTATACATAAGCATTTTTATGATATATAGAGAAGTCATATTTAAGTGGGTGGTTGATTGGATAGGATCTAGAACAATGAGGTCATTGTTCATATCTTGTAACTGGTACTATGTTCTGTCTGATCAAAGCACTTAAGTCACAAAACAAGCCCAGCCAACCTTTTTAAGATTATAGGGTGTGATTTTCTAGCAGGTTGAGCAACCAAGTGGACAGTCCATCGTAGGCTCGAACAACTTAGTGTTGTAAGAAGTGGAGTTTGTAAAATGGATGATTTTCAGGCCTGATTGTTACTCCTAAGGTAGGCATAATTTGGGGAGGTCTGTGGAGTTAAACTGACTTTTCCTAGATAAACTATATGTACAAATGATTTTACAACCTACTAGGTTGTTTTTTACCATATGTACGTGTTGATTTTTTAATTTGTGGTGTTGAAAATTCAAAGGTAGAAGTAATTTACCTTTCATGTGTCTGCAATGACTATTTAAAAACCCATCAAATAAGTAGTTGGTTTTGGGGTTGCATATTCCTCTGATTTTTCTATAAACACTGTTGTTGATTTCAGTTACTCGATTTATGGTTTACTAACAGTAACAGATTTGGATGTTTTGAGACACCTTAGAATGTTTTCACCTACTTCTATCGAATGTAATGAAAATAATTGAAATCTGTAAAAGAAAACCGTTAATGATTAAATAAATTCAGTTATAAATATTTGACTTAGAAGCAATGTTGCACAGACTGTTTGATTATTAATCTTCTACACTGACTTAACATTGTTAAAGTAATGCAACACTTCTCCAACTCTGCTTTTGGTCTCAATTGGAACAACAATAGGGAGCATTTGTGTGGCACTAGATGTCTTTTTCACTTTACCTACATGGGGAAAACAACATTGATAGGTTAAAAATAAATTTCGAAATATGAGTGAAAACTAAAATGTAACATGTATTTCAACAGTTTGGCAGTTCCCTTCTCCAGATAGATTGTAATTAAATCTTCATGTGGTTTAGCAGATTGATGTCGGCTAAACATGGTTTAACCCTTTCGTTACCATATTTCTAAGAGAACACACTGTCCATGTGTTTTAATTCATTTGGAAAATAATCAAGTATTTGTGGTGATTTAGTAAAATAACTACAATTTTCATTAAGATGGAGTTTGTAATATATCTTGAGAAATGTTTTTACATAAAATTATGATAGAATGTTTTAATATAATGTGAACATTTTAAAAAGGGCAGTTTTCTATCTTAAACCCTGGGGCGGTTTCAGGTGGTTATGTATCAAAAGGGTTAACAATTGGAGATTTTCTAAAAGAAGAAAATAGAATCAGAAGAAACTTGTGATGACAAAAAAGCGGTTAATAAAATAAACATAAGATAAAGTTACTACGCTGTAAAGAGAGATGAGTTCTGATGTTTGTCACTTCTTGTGACACTTTGTATTTTATTGAGGGTTTATAAGCTGATTTATCCTTTATATGAATTGTCCCTGTGTTATGTGTATATGCATATACACATAAATCTATAGCAGGCAGCTGTTAGTAATTTAGTTTTCAGAATTATCTGATTGCTGAAAAGAATGTGGTTTTCACTAAACCAAATATTCATAAGATTGTGATAAATTATGTCTGACTATTCTAAGATTTGTTTTGTGAAAGCACTGTCATAGTGTCTACTACTCTTAGAAGCAATGTAAGATGGAGTATTTGACTGTCAATGTCTTCTACTTTGACATGACATTGTTATAATAATCCCATAATATGCAACACTGCCCTAATTTAAGGAACAGTCATTTGCAAACATTCCCATCTTCAAAAGGACATTCTTTTGCATCTTGTTTTCTCCTTAGGGAAATATCTTGACAAATTTGTATATTAATATGAAAATAAAGAAAAATGATTTTATTAACTGTGTGTAAATACTTGAAAAGTTAAAATAGATTGTACTGTGTTGAATTCTCTTAAAATCTACACCTCGAAAGGATGTATTTGGTAAAATGCAACACTTAGGGCAGTGTCAATGGATTTAATGAATGAATGCAAGTGAATCCTAAGAATAAAGTATATCTGTATTATATATATATATATATATATATATAACATAACTTCGATCCGACTCATTTGTTTTTTCTCTCACTAATAGGTTTGGAGGGGTGATTTCAGAGTTCAGTGTCCTAAATTAGGGTTAGGGGATTCACGGCTGCTTTTTAGACCGTGTTTAGGAGACTAAGCAAACACTAATTGGGGGAGGGGGCTGCAGTCCCCTTTTTAGGGTTAGAGGCGGCCCCATTTTGGGGTTAGGTGAGTTATGCATCAGTTGCAGAGAATTCAGTTATTCAATTCACTGATATTCCTAAGATAATTAAAAAGTGTCCCCCATTCTTCTGACATTGTGGTGTCTATACTTCACACATCTCTTGAAATAAAGTGTATGTATAATTATTTTATTTTACACATAATTTACTGTGCTAATATTTCAAATGAGTCAGTTGGTTTATATTTAGTTAAAGCAATGTAACAGAGAGTATATAAATGTTAACTTATTATACTCTGACTTGCCATTGCTAAAGTAATTCCATATTCTGCAACACTGCTCCAACTTTATGCTGGCCTCGGTTACTTCACTTATGGAACAAAAAATGTTGTGACCCAGGCTAATGAAATTTACTTGCCATCTAAACTCAACTGCCTTTATACTCGTGGTAGAAATCATAATTGGTTTTTTTTCCCTTTCTATTTGATGCAAGTCCTTTATTTCTAGTTTTTCCCTGCACTTAATGTTTTTGCTTCAATATTTCATTGTCAGATCTAAGCTTTAAAATGAAGGATACAGTTTGAAAGTGGCTTCAATTTGAAGTTGTACATTAATTTTACTGACTGGTCTATTATATTCAGTTGTATATAGAAAGTATTCTCTCCCAGAAAAAGTTCACATAACTGTTAATTATTATAAGCACTGTGCTCAAAGAATCTAGGCTTGCTAAATGCACAGGTTCTGAATTAGCAGTGCAAGAGCAACCATAGCATGTTAAACTTATCCAGTTACTATTGATTACACCACTTCATATTTCTCTGCTGGGCAAGTTTTGTCCTGGATAGTTAATGTTTCATTTAGTGCATTGCAAGATTTGCAGTGATTGAGTGAATGTGCTAGACAAGTAACCAGGAGTTTCAATCATGCATGAAACACCCTAACAATGACAATGGACCCCCCCCCCCCCTTCTGATTGGTGGCCGTTTGGTCTCTGAAGGATTATTGAAGACTATAAAACCTGCAATTGTATAGAATGTGATGGCTTTAGATTGCACACACCAGCTATCTCATATATATTTGGTGGTTCTCTTTACAACTTTCCCGATACCTACAAACTATGCAATAGTTTTTCTACTGGCCATTTCTCATTGTCTTGATATTTTCTGTGATTGCTTTTAGGTTACAATGTGAGTCTTCGTCGACGGAAGAAGAACAAGATTGGAGTCAAACATAAAGTCACAAAAGAAGAAGCTCTGAAGTGGTTCCAACAGAAGGTAAATTTTTCAATGTTAATTTTAGTAACTAGCTGAGAAATAGACTTTAGCATTTGCTCAGCAATTGTTTCTAGCAGTATGCATTTGTCCAAATTTGGAAAATCCACCCTATTAAAGATAGCTTAAAAGTGTAAAATGTTCGGAGTACTAAAAACAAATTGTGCTTGGGGTAACAACAGTATTGAACACTACTTCTAGAAAAAATAAAACTGACTCAATTGCAGCTGTTCTAATTGTATTGATGCCAAGCAAGCTGGTATTATATTGGTTTTGTAGGAATGTAAATTAGTTTGCAGTTCAGTCGTTTGTTAGAACACATTACTGATTAAGCAATGGCACAAGACTATAAACTTTGATTAAATTGACTAGTATTTAACTGGTACTTTATTGAACACAGAAAAATGAAAGTCAATCTCAACCCAAGTGTGATGAATAAACCCATTAACGAATAATAGCCAGTTATAAAATAGTTTCCTCTAACAATTTGTATTTAAATGTTCATTTCTAAAGGGAAACCAGAATGGAATTCTATATTTAGAATAGTTTATAACCCAGCCTGCATTTTACATTAATCCTCTAAGATACCTCAGTTTGATTGTATTGCTCTTATTATTTGAAGTATTAATTAGGTCTGATATCTTAATTATTTTCTCGTTAAGATATTTTATATAACGTCATGTGGTGAACATGATTTCAATATTATTTTTTTGTTTTTCAGTTTGATGGTATCCTCCTACCTGGTAAATAATTTACATATGAAATAAACAACAAAATTAATATTTGCTTTTGTTTTAGTTATTTTCTTTTTTTATATTTTTGGTTTTCCACAATGTATGAAATGGAGAAGGTGATTCTAAATCAATTGCTCTCCTGAGCAAGATAACCCCTTTCAACAACAGGCTTCAAAATTATTTAGCATACTGCAAGCATTAAAGTATGTAGCACAATAAGACTTGGATTAAAAGTTTCACAAGTTGTAACCCTTTCGTTACAGTATTTCTAAGGAAATACACTGCCTATGATTTTCAATTAATTTTGAAAATAATCAAGAATTTGCAGGGATTTAGTAAAATATGTAACTATCTTGTAATTAAGTAGGTGTTTGGAACATAACTTACAAAAGGTTTTTACACAAAATTATAATGGAAGATTTAAATTTAAATATGAACACTTTAAATCAAATGGTTTTTTGTATCCTAGAATCAGGGGCAGTTTGGTATCAAAAGGGTGGGTCTGTAATGCAGTACAGCCACTAGTCATTGACTATTGACATAACACACTTATACCAGCATGGTCACCTCCACCTGCATGTCAGCTGATAACTTTAATGCCACTGTCTTAGTTTACTTGTGCTATGCCTTTAGTCTCATACTCTTACTTGTTTCAGTCATTGGACTGGGGCACCGCCTTGTAGTCGATCAGATCGACCAGTACTTTTTGAGTCTGGTACTTAGTGGTTCGGCTTAGAGATCGATAAGATAAGTTATGGGACAAAAAACACTGGTTGGCCTGAGGCTATCGTAGAAGACACTTAACTAAGGTGCCACGCAGTGGGACTGAACCTGAAACCATGTGGTTGCGAAGTGAACTCCTTAACCACATACCCATGCCTGTGCCTATTAGCTTTTTTAAAACCTTTTTTTTATATAGCTTTTATGAACTTTGGTAATGGTAAAATAGTTGTGCTTAATGATTAGCAAAGATATTAGTAGGAATGTGTTACTATATGTTATATTAAATAAAGGAAGTTTCAGGTGGCAAAGTTGTCAAATGTTGTAAGTGGCTTATCTAAGATATTAATTAACCTGATAAGAAGAGCTCTTCAATTTGCAAGCCGATGTCAGCTGCATCACCAGTTTAGTGAGGTGAGCAGAGCCATTTAGAGGTACGTTTTTAACCAGGGATAGTGTACAAGATTTTTGAGTGTCCACGTATAGCTGCAGTTCCCAACCTATGGGTCACTGTAATTTTGAAAGGATCTAGAAGACAAAACCTTATAAATACAACCAGCTGTGACTATTTAAGGGGCCAATGAAATTGTTGTTTAGCTCTGTAGCACAAACCTTATGATTAAAGGAATTCCAATCAGCCATGACCACGTTTTCCTATGTGTAGGGAATTCAGAGCCATTGTTCAATGTGTCCTTTTCTAAGATGGGGTGGTGTGATTTGAGGGAGATATGGCTGCTATTTCTAGCAGGTTGAGTGATCATGTTGAGGCTGTGTTGGAAAAGAAATGTTTCGATGACTTCGTTTCACAATTTATAAGTTGGTTTGTGTTACATTTAGATATGTAGCTTAATTTGATTTCTTGATTTTGGCACCAAGTTTGTAGGAAAAGAGTATTGTATTGACCATAATACTTATTTTCATGATATTTAATTTATACGAAGTCAAAACTGACTGGATTTAAATAGTTCAAAGATTTTTTTTAGTCTGTCATGCTACCTTTTATATAAGTAAACGAATTATACTCGATCTAATGAAGTAGTTCACTTTGCAACGATGTTGTTCCTGGTTTGATGCCACTGTAGCATCTTGGTCGAGTGGAATTTGGTTGCATGTGTGTATAGGTATTGTGTATATCTTTCGAAGAAGGATATAAACTGAAAAACTAGTGCTCTTCAAAGTCTTTTAGAGTATTTGTTTCCTTGTTAGAAATGCAGGAGCATGGCCAGATTCTAAAGTTAGGAGTGAGAAGAAAAAAAAGACACCTAATAATTTAAACCAAAAAGATACCAAATAATTTAATTGATTCTACATTTTGATTTTGTATTTAAAATCAAAGCACAAGGAAGATAATTTTAAAGAGGGATCTTTTCCTTTTGTTTTACTGATTGCTAACATCAGTTTGTGCCATCAGCAGCTTGTCTTTGGTATTTAATTTTGAGTGGTTTTTATTTAATATTGCATAAAGAAAAGATTTTAATGAAAACAATACGGAAGCTTTGAAATTGGAGAAACTGTCTCGTCTATATCGACAATTTTTCCAGGCCCACCAACTAGCACTGGGTGGCGGATTAGATTCTCGGCACAGACCTCCTGCATATAGTTGCTATAATTGACAGCTGCACTGGCTAATCCCTAACTCTTTCGCACAAAACGTTGTGCTAGCTAGTTCTTCCACCCAGGCATAAATAAATAAAAGAATTGTTTTTACAGACAGAGTACCTCCCTCAAACCAC
>JAOPJM010519416.1:0-10707 GCA_027124095.1 Muusoctopus leioderma
GCCTTTTGTATCGTCCTTAATGTTTCCGGGCCCTTGTGGCCAATAAAAGAAATCATTATTATTATTATCATCATTATAACGTCTTTTCGTATTCTGTTTTATTGAAAGTACTGCCCATAGTATGTGCCCAGCCTCCAATGGAGCTATTTTCCTAACGTTGTGAATATTTATAAGTGTTGGGGGTTTTCGTTATGTGTTTGCCTGAATCTTATTTTAATCATTCCTGAGGCACCTATTGCTATGGGGATTGTTTCTGTTTTCAATCCCCGAATTCTGGTTGTCTCTATTTCCTGATCTTTATATTTGGATAGTTTCTCCATTTATTTTAGAGATATATTGTCGTCTTTTGGAATATATAATCACTATGGCAGTATCTGTAGATGCTTGGATAATTACCTTGCAGACGAATTGCCTTCAGGTATTCATTACATCCCTTTATGTTCTGCGTACATTTCCCGCCGAACCTCCTTAGACTGTCATACATACGGGCTCGATAAAATAACTACCAAACCTATATTGAAGTCTATTTAGTTACCTGTACACTCTACTCGAAAATGGAGGAACGTTTGTCCACTGTAGAAATCATTTGTTTCATTGCTGAAAAACATTAAGTAGCAGAATCGGTAGAACGCTGGATTAAACTCTTTGCTGTATTTAGTTACGTCCTTTTCAATCTGAGCTCAAATTCCCTTGGGTTCACCTTTGATTTCATCCTCACCAGGAATTTTTTTGTTTGAATACTTTTGCTATAGCGGGATTGAATAATACCAGCTGTTTCTACAAGATATTTTATATCTACGCTGGTCATGTTTCTTCCTATTAATCATTGGTGTCACTATCTGGCGGATTACATTGCTTCTGGTATCTTATATATATATCGTTATATATTCCTGTTATTTTTTCCTCTGCTTCTTTGATACGTGGTATGTCATTTTGCCGGTTGCGTTTTCCAGAATTCTCTGATCCTTTCTGTGATTAGTATTGTTGTAACCTTTAACTTTCTTTCTGCTGAACATGTTTGCATTATCTTTAGATATGTTTTGGTGGTTAAAACATTTTTTGTGTTTACATATTTTGTTGCCAATCCTAGTTTATCCATCACTTAGAGAGAAAAAAAATCAAAATATTTAATCGTTGAAACTATATAGATCGCGGGAATGCTAAATCTGGATTCCTGCAAAATCCCCTAAACAAATTAGTCGGATAAATATTTTCCTTACTCATGTTCGCTTTCCCGGCAAACATTGACCTACACAAGCCGAACAATCAACCTCTACGTGGTCATTTGCCCTGTTTGAAGTAGCAGCCAAATATCCAAGTATCACACACGGCCGTAGTCTAAAAAAGAAGACGGGATGGTCATAGATGAAACGTCTTTTATCATAGGTGTGCTCGCTCAGAGATGACTTGGATCTAAACAACAATAATAACATTGACAGGAAGATGTTAGAGAGAGTTGGACATCAACCGTATCAATCTCACATGTATGGAAAAGTATGCAAAGACCTTAGGCAATGCCACCACTAATATTTTGTCCAACGTATAAAAATGCTGAAGATCATTAGTTTCTGTAGCAGAATGACGAAGAAAAAAGCTGTGATTGAAACTAATTCTCGATTTGAGAACTAACAAATGTGAAATTACAGAATTAAAACAAATAATAAGAAAATATGCGTGCATAAGGACTCAAAAACTAGTTTCATACTAGCTATGAAGATTAAAGTACTAAATGTGGAAGTGTGTATTTTCAGGGTTATTCGATGCTAAATTGGAATCGTCCTTGTTGGTTGGTTTAGATCACATGGTTGGATTGGTGACGGCCGACTGCTGCTGAATGCTGCTTGAGAAGGCTGCTACTCACTGCTGACTACCGACTGCTACTGGTAAGTTTGCTACTGACTGGTGGTGAAATTGGTGGTGTCTACCGACTGCTACTCACTAGAAAGGTAGCTTCTGCATGATAAGGAGAAGTAGTCGCCCTTGTTCTACTTTGGAATTCTGGTATGGCGAATACTTTCAAGGCATTCTGTCTGAGGCGCTAACGACTCAGCGCCTCAGACAGAATGCCTTGAAAGTATTCGTTCCGGCTCACTGCACTCTGAGTTCAAATACTACCGTGGTCAACTTTGCCTTTCATCCTTCCGGGGTCGATAAAATAAAGTACCAGTCAAGTACTGGGGTTGTTGGCCTTGTGCCTATGGTAGAAACAATTATTAAGAGTTGGTGGCGAGTTGGCAGAGTCATTAGCGCATCGGACAGAATGCCTTGCAGTATTCGTTCCGGCTCACTGCGCTCTGAGTTCAAATTCCACCGAGGTCAACTTTGTCTTTCATCTTTCCGGGGTCGATAAATAAAGTACCAGTGAAGTACTGGTGTGTTTGGCCTTATGCCTATGTTAGAAACAATTATTAAGAGTTTCCGCTGCAGAAGCGGTGCTCTCTATCAGGTAATTTCAAGCTATTACCTGCTAACACTATCCTATAAACTTTGCCCCACACATAAAACTGAATCTCTTAACAAGAAAACTGAACTGTAATCCCGCTGCCACCAATGGTGCTAATTGTAAGCCATTGGTTATAACACTACCGCATAAACTATTACTGATACTTCCATAAACTTTACTGAAACTCTTATTAATACCGGAATTCCAACTAGAACAAGAAATACTAATTAGGCTCATCGTGCTGAATCTGCTACCTACTAAATAGCAGTCTATAGCCATCAATTCCACCACCACTCAGTAGCAACCTAACCAGTAACAGTCAGCGGTCAGCAATCAATAGCAGTCTTATCTAACAGCAATGAGCAGCAGTCGGTAACCACAGATCCCACCACCGGATCTGAACCAGCCAACGAAGACGAGCGTCATTCAGCATCCAATGGCAGCCTTATTTAAAAGCCACCAAAGCCTTCTCACTCAGAACCAAGCAACCGAACGATCAGGAGCGTAATCTCTCATGCCTGCGAGACGTTACGTCATGCGATTCTAAGTGAAAATGGTTATATAAGTAAATAAACTCTACGAAACTTATTGAGTGCTCTTTTCTTTTGTTTGTACACCAACCTATAAATTAATGTGTGTGTATATATATATATATATATATATATATATATATACCGGATATCACACAGATATTACTTTTCTGTTGCTAACTTTAAAATTAAGTAGAACAATGGAAGAATTAAACATTTTCTCTTTCAGTGGAAATGTTAAAATATAAATATAACTTGAGCAGAAAGAAGTGAAAAACTAATTTTGGCATTTTTTGGAAGCAAAATTAATTTTAAGCAAAACAATGGAAAATTGAAAACGAAATTTGTCATTCTTTCCCTAGTCAGTTTTTTTCTGTCTGTTTACACATATTTACAAGAACATAAGACATTCAAATATAATTTGATTCTAAGTATATATTTTAGTCCGGTAAATGAACTGATCATTTTTTTTTACGTTTTTTCACAGCTGGCGTAAAACTCCGAAATCAATCCTATATATGATTATGTATGCTCACACACACGAATATATATATATATGTGTGTGTGTGTGTTTGTATGTGTGCGCGCGTGTGTGTATGCGTGTGTGTGTGTGTGTGTGTGTGTGTACATACATACATACATACATACATACATACATACATACATACATACATACATACATACATACATGCTGGCTGTCCCTTCGATTTCGAGTGTGACCACCCTGTGATGTGTGTAAAAAAAAAGAAGCATGACACAAAGGGTACCTGTGCATGAGTTTATTTGTAGTGGATTGAGCTTGCACTGCACGCAATCCACTTTTTGAGTGAGGCAATAAGTTTCCGATAGCACATACCATGAGACGATTGGAAATTTGAAAAATAAATTAATATTTACTCCTTAATTATTTTATGCAATAAATGTTCACAGCAACTCCACACTCTCTGTTGAACAACTTATCTCATCTATGCCTCGCAAACAAGATGGCAAAAGCGTTGCCGCGAAGAACAGCCCATGATATTGGCTGTATCACTGATTTCTTTCCTCACGCGCGACGCCTTCGTCCCGACGGAGGAGAGCGGCAGTCCGGGGACCGAAGATACCGGTGGTCTCAACAGTAACTGACGCGAAAAGGAATCTTCCCGTTAATGACTGGTATTTTATCATCTTCCACTCTTCTGCGTTGCAGGCAGCATCTCCCGGGTGTATGGTCAAAGCGACAATGAGTAACTTCCTCCCCCTTCGAAAGGGAAAAGGGTAATTCTGTCGGGACATCTACCGTCACTGCAGTCGAGTCCGACAAGCTCTAGTTGTAACGGGAAACCGGCAGTGTCGAGGCTCCTTTTAATAACATCGTTCCGTGCGACGTGGCGAGACAAACGTCTTGCACTGTGCCGACAAGAGAGAGTGTGCAGTCCGAACTCATCGTTAGTAGCTCTACAGCGGCATTTATGTGGCTCACACACCTGGAGAACGAAGCGCAGAACAACTCTGTTGCGTGCGCACGTATCGCCGAGAAAGGTGTCGGTCAACAAAGAGGGTACCTTGTTGAGCCAGGCGTCACCATTTGGTTGCGAGGTAGTCTGGAGGAAGGCGAGACGGTGTTGGTCGATGGATGACTGAGTCCCTGTGCTAATAGAACTACATTTGATATTGCCCCAGTCGTGTTGATTGGCTGCCTATTGAGGGATAGTGAGGCCATCGTGAACCCAGATAGCCTGTGCCGTCTCGTACTCGCGGTCCACACTAGGCTCGGATGTGCTACAGAGAACCTCGCAGACGAGTGCACGGCTGGAGGCGATGGAGAAATGTTGAACCGGCAATGCCAAGTCGGACATTGAGCGGAGGCCGGGGTCATCGAACCTCACGGGAAGTTTCACTTGATGCCAGCCAACATCATCGAAACGACATGGCAGGTGAATTCTGCTTCCGAACAAATGGTGGCGTCGAGTTTGTCGACATGCTCTGAATAGAGATAGCATATATGCTGTGCAGAGAATAGAGGAATTTAAAAAGAGCGAAGCAGTTCTTCAACAGAAAGAGGGCTGGATGCGAATCAATCAGGTGCAATCTGCTGGTCATCCTTATGAGGTTCTCTCGTTTGGTTTCCAGGTACACGCGGACGGTTTTCGAGAGAATCAGTGAGCCTAGAATATAGGCATCTTCCTTCAGTATCAGTCGCACCTCGGTCAACGCAGATCAAATGCTATATTCGGTGTCATCAAATTGACTCTCCTTGTAATTCACATTTGTCACTTCTGACTTCGACGAGTTTATCTCGAGTCCAAGAAGCGATAGCGTTACGGAGGTCAGCTGCGACAAACTCAGCTGGACAGCCCAGGTATTAGACAGTAGTCTACAAGTCAGTCAAGGCAACAGAGGCAAAGGAAGCGGCAGAGGCCAAAGAATTGCGGTGTAGGGTATAACTGATTTAGTGTGAGTAGGATGGGAAGAGGAGAGATCGAGGTATCAGTGAGAATCAGTGGGTTTGTAAAGAGGTGGGGGTAGTCAATGGAAACGGAGATATCTAAGAAGTTGACAGAGGTGTTGGAGATGGTATTTATGAATTCCAAAGCAGGGTATAAAGAGTTAACGAAACAAATGAAGGAAGTGAGCTATTCACGGGTGAGAGAGGTGGCACCGATACAATCGTCAATACAATGACCGTAAAAGTCTGAACTGAGGCCGCTGACACAGGTAAATATGAGTCTCAAGGTAACAAACAAACAGATTAGTGTAGTTAGGGCTCATCCTGTTACCCATAGCCACTCTGATAAAATCATCGGAAAAAGAGAAGCAGTTAAGGGTGAGGACTAATTCTGCTAGTCGGAGAAAAGTGAGTTGCTTGGTTCGAGCGTGGTACGACGGCCCAGAAGGAATTTGAGGCTAGGAGTCCATAGTCGTGGGAAATGACGGAGTAGAGGGACTTAATATCCATGGTAAAAAATAAGAAGGAGCTGAAGAGGAAGGCGTAGTTTGGTGTCATGGATGTGGGATGGGAGGGTAGCTACCAAGGGTGACAAGAGTTAGTCAAGGTATTTAGAGATGAGTTCGGTAGAACAGTTGTAGGCGGAGACGACGGGGCAACTAGAGATGTTGAGGAGGAAGTAGATGGTGGAGGTTCGTGGTGTGCGAACGTTAAGATTGGTGGCTGTGGAAGGAAAGAGAGAGTAGGGGGTGAGTTTGTATACTGTGGTAGAGACAAATTGTTGGTTGCAGGTGGTCATTGGGTGATTTCAGGTAGACCATGGGGCTGCTGAGATGCCGGAGCGCTTCGGCACTATGGAAGTTAGTTAGTCACACTACAACAGCGCCGCCTTTGTCGGCTTGTTTGATAACAATGTAATATCGGTGACGAAGGCAGCAGGGTGCGACGAGTTCCGACGGGGAAATGCTGATGTGCTTTAACCGCTTCCAGAAATCGAAGTGGTCTACAGCATAACGGTACATACCGGTGAACAGATCTAACGCGTTGAAATGAACCAGGTCGAGCGTCCAGTGGGATGAGCGTCAGCTGAAGTCGATAAAACAGTCAGTAGTGCTGGGATCAGTCTGTATGTCGTAGAAGGTTCGCAGTTAGGAGGTAGAGTCACTGCGGTGTGTGAAGTTGTGATGGGTACATGGATAGTAGGGGAGCTTGCGGGCTTTGGTGTATATGAGGAAGGCGAACAATTGTGGGTTGAGCTGGTGGATGTAAAGGGCTATGGAGTGGGCAGTAGGGGGGATGCATGGCAAAGAGAAAGAGACAGCTCTAGTAAATGTCCCGATCCAATGCGGGGAGTTGACAACAGGTGGAGCGGATGGTGGCACGCATGAGTAGACGTGAGCAGTTAGCGAGATTACGCTTCGTGGAAGAGGTAGAGTAGTTTGTGATGTTGAAATAGAAATGAACAACACGTAGGACAAGATTACGGTGTTGGCAGCGGCTGAGGAATGTGATGTGACTACCATCCGGTTTTAGTGAAGATAAGGGTGGAGCGATGTAGGCATGTGTAGTGGAAACCAGGGGTAAGGTAGGAATCTTTTGATGTTGTGGGTTTAGTCTAGCATAAAGGGTTTAAGTTTAGGCATCTCCACATTTTGTCTCAAACGTGGTTACCGCCAACCAACTGCCGATGCAGCCCTGTGTCGTGCTCTACTTACTGGTCGTACTTTTATCCTCCTGCCCCGCAAATGTCCCACCACAAACTGCATTCATTTCCCCTAGCCAACGAAGGAGCTTCTACGTGGTCATTCGACTTGCTAGAAATGGTCGCAAAATCTCCCTCAAATTACATCCTATCGTCTTAGAAATGGACACGTTGGATGTGACCCCGGGTTCCTTGCACATAGGAAAATGACGGGTTGGCCACGGCTGGAATGCCTTCGATCATAGATCTGCTCGATTAGGGCTGATCTGGGGCTAAACAACAAAAACTTTCTCCCCACCTCCCAACTCGCCACCCGACCTTTCCAGAGCACTATCCTCCACAATGCTTGTTTCTTCCAATCCGACCCTGCTATCTCATCTATCTGTTCGGAACTTCATCTCTTTTCCTTCACACATAATAGCAACCTGCATGACCTTCTGGTCCACAATTCCCTCACCCCTTTTCACAGCTAACATGGATCATCTGCTTGTTCCTGCACCCGCTGTAACATCTGTCCTTTTGTTCAGAACATTACCACTCTACACAGTTTCAGGTCCACCTTCCAAGTCGCTGATCGTTACACTTATATCTCCACGTTAAATGCCAGTTTTTCTGTGCCCTAGATATAGGCGATACTAGTAGAAGGTTGGCTGATTGATTCAGAGAGCATCTGCTTGATGTGCGCTGCAATAGCAACGGATCTTTTAACGTCGTAGCACGCCATTGTAACTCTCCTTGGTATTCCTACCACCAGATTGCTGCGTGTGGACTTCTCCAACACTATGGCATCCTCGCCACCTGACTACCCTGGGAACAGCGATTGATTTCCGGTGGGGTCGATTAGCTTTCACTGACCCCCAACACTCACTTGCAGACGTACACACATTCATACCATCCAAATCTTCTCCTTACCCTCTCATACACATGCTGTTGTGTTCGCACAACCTTGCCTTGTTCTTCTACTCTCCTGCTCACGCATACATAATGTCGCACTCTCTCCTACCCACTGCTCACACATACATACTGCCATTCACACTGCTTGCCACTTACCTGTTAGAAAACACATAGCCACTACCAACTTCCGTTCTACCATTAACATCCACGATTTTTGAACAACGTACGTACACCTTTTTCTCTCATTTTTGTCTCTACTTTTCTATCTTGACAAAGAACTTTGCTTGAAACATTGATACCTCTTCCTTTTTATCCCGGCGTAATACACTGACTTTGTTCACTTTTGTTTTTTTTTTTAAATCCTAAATTTACTTCTCTGGATTACCTTTATCCACGCAGACCCACGACTAGATTTTTTGAATTGTGGATTGCCTATATTTTTAGTAGTTTCTCCAGTCGGGTGTGGTCCTTTCTAAATAGTTTTAATTCATCCGTATAGAGGTGGATTATAGTTGTTATTTAGCTGCAGTTCAGTTCCGATTGAGCAGACCTCTGATCTAAGGCGTTCAAGCTGTGACCATCCCGTCTCTTAATATAGCAGGGTGTGTGGTTGGAGTGTGATTTGTCTGCTATTTTTAGTAGCTCGAGTGACCACATGGAGGATCTCTCATTGTTGTTGTTTTTAGCCCCAAGTCGGTCCTGATCGAACAGAGCTGTGACCAAAGACATTCCATCCGTGACTATCTCGTCTCCTTCTTTTCAAACATAGTGTATCTAGGACTACATTATCCAATGTGTCCCTTTTTAAGATGGTAAGGTGTTATCTGAGAGATTTAAATGCTATATCTAGCAGGCCGAGCTACCGGAACCATTCGACATATCTGTTAGATCTCCTTTTTATACATTATATTTATCTTGCAGTGTTATTGATATTTTCTGTTTCGACATGTCATGTTTTATATACTGCTTTAATATTAGGGTTTCTTTGTTGATGTACAATATCTCCAATATCCAATAGTGTGGTAAACTTTCGGAGGCTTTTCTGTTATCAAACCATGCAAAGCTTAGGTTTTGGGGTTTTATTATTATTTTCTTCTCTTGTAGCCAAATGTGTGCTGATTCTTGTCATTGTATTTCGTTGAATGCTACTACTACAGTTTCATATGTAGTGATTAGAGACTTTAACTAGAAATTGGGGACTTTATCGATCCGAAGCCTTCCAGTGGTTAACAGTCTCGATTGTGATAGTAAATTCTCCGCTAGTTATGCTGGGCCATTCCTGTGGTGTAATTGTATTTTTTCTTATTCCCTCTCCTGTACTACCCATTGAACATCTTTCTTATGTTGTATAACTTGGCACCATTCTCTACCCCCAATATGTCTAGATTTCTTTTGCTGCTGGTGTATCTTTCACCTTGATATTACTTTCTTTTTATAGGTTTTTGGATTTTTTATTATTTATTTCAAATATTTGTTTCTATTCGAAGAAGTGCTCATATTTTACAAGCTTTCTTATCCGACATGTCTTTGACCACATGACGTTTTAATTCTTTTCTCTATTTCATGTTCCCTTCCATTTTCTCATATGGTATTTTCCAAATATTTTTTTTTTTTTTCACTTTTTCATTTTCATATTATTATGATTATATTTCGAACAATGCTTTCTCCTTTTGTTGATTTTGTGTTGTCTATCTTCTTTCCCCTGTTTTTGTATTTCTTTTGTGTTGGTATTAGGTGAAGGATATCTTACAGTATTAGAGTCGAATCTGGATTCCTTTGATACAACCATGGCTACTGTGTAAATTAGATTATTCAAAATATAAATATTCATGCCTTTGTAGAAATTGTTTCTTTGAGTGCCTGTTTATATTTGATTATTTCTTTATTCTTGGCAATTTCTTTATTAGCTTGGGAAAGTGCTTCGGTTTGTTTCATTTCATTGTAGCTGTTTTATTAGTGGCCAAGATCTCCTATTTTGTTAGATTTTACTCGAGGTTGTCTACATTTATTCTGTTATGTGTGTGTGTTATTTTACTCTTTGTTGTTATGTGTGGTATTGAAAGTAAAGTTTGGTTGTAGCTTGATAAGGTTTTCTTGTTCTTGTTCTTGTTCTTGTTTTAGGGTTTTGCATGGTCATCTTTGTTTTGGTCTTTATTTTCTCGCTGTATCTTTTGGTTTTGTTGTACGACTCCTCCTTTTTGTGGTCAGTTGGTTCTGTTGGGGGCTATTTTCATTATGCTGTGAGTACTTATTATTTTCATGTTGTGGTTTGTTCTTTTGCATTAATTTCCGTGTGTTCTTTGTAATGTATAAGTTCTATTTCTGTTTCTGAGATATTTTTTATTAAATTAGATTTATATTTGTTAATTAAACGAAGAATACATGATTATATGTTTAATATAAATATGTTTTTTTTATTTTTATAGTTTACTAGAAATCTAGATAGGTTATCTATTTGGCTTTAGTTGTTGTCTTACACTAGCGTTGTTATCTTATCCAGATGTCATACGACTGTTTAGTGTTAGTGTATGTCGGGTGTAGTTGTTGTTGTTGCTTAGCCCCAGATCATCCCTGATTGTGTAGACCAGGGGTGGCCAACCAGTAGATCGCGATCGACTGGTCGATCGCGAAGAAATATCTGGTCGATCGCGAAGAAATTTTTATTTGCTTATTATATTTAATAATTGTAAGAAATCATACTGATATGAAA
>JAOPJM010519424.1:0-10707 GCA_027124095.1 Muusoctopus leioderma
TGCCACGCAGTGGGACTGAACCCGAAACCATGTGGTTGCGAAGCGAACTCCTTAACCACACAGCCATGCTTGCGCCTGAAATCAATATATGAATTTTATAAGCAAGTGCCAGAGGTAAGCTCCTGGCATGCTAAGTCTGCAGCTTAGATTCAATTTCTGATTTTTAAAAATGTATTTACTTTGCAATTTTATAGATGTTTGGTTACTACGAAAGATCAAAGATTGTGAGGCCTAGCATTTGTAGAAGGTTTGAAGGTTTAAATTGTATGTTGTTCATGAGTAAAGAGAGTGTAGTGTTGTTGTAATACTGTTTCCTTTATATATGTAGTGATTGTACTTGGTGCTGCAAAAGAGAGGTTCCATAGCAAATCTGTAATACTGCTATATTCTATCAATCTGAGAATTGCAAATGTTCAAAGATAATGCTTCTGAAATATTGTTTGGATGTTTGTTCTGGATATCCGTTACTTTAAAGCTAAGGTAACTGACTTACAGATCCAGCCTAAATCCTCTTTTGATGAGAATGCAATAATGCTGCCTATCTGTTTTTAATTAAACCAGTCCTAGGCATAAAGTATACAAACTGAGTATAATTCTATCTGTTCAATTTTCTGCAGTCTTCGTAAACAGAGTGCTCTTCAGGGTTGAGGATAAGTTGTCATTATTAAATATTCCAGGGACACTGGAATGAGTTACATATACCTTGAACTTCCATCTAAAATATCATGTATTCATAAAATTATCATAATATATCAGCAGTTGTAATTTTTTAGTAGTGTTTTTCTCAAGCAGATCAATGGCACACAAATTATCAATCTAAAACCTGGTGGTGGTAACCTATTAACTCAGTTTATTACTGAGAGAATGTTATTAATCTCAGAGCAGTGAAAAAATAAGTTAAACATGCTAAGATATGGATACAAAACAACTAAGCTACTGAGCAGGCTGGGTATCACAGAGAAATGAATATGTAGTTACAACAATTATGATACTTAAATTTGCCTGCTGCAAGTCAAGTAAGTAGCTTATATATGAGCTTCTTTCTTGGTTCATTTAATCATAAACAGTTCATTTGTACATTATTAAATCTATCCATGAACAAGTATGGAGATTTCTACAGAAATCTCTATACTTGATTTTGGCGATTTATAGAATGTAGAAAGGAAAGAAAGCAGTAAGAAACAAAGTGAAATCTTAGCAGATAGTACATGGTAGACGTGCAAGAATAAAAATTATTCAATTATTTTTTCTCATTTTAAATATTTGTTTCTAGAAATTAATTTCAGCCACTTTAAAACAAGCCATTCGATGACAAGAAAATGAGATACATGTACACACACACACGCACATATGCAGAAGAAGAGATTGTATAATTCTATGTATTTATTATGACATATTTTAAAATTAGAGAAAATTTTGTTTTTCTTTTGAAGGAGTATTTTAAGTGAACAGCCATTGTTTTACTGGAGTATGAAACAGTCATATTTAGATAGGAGATATACTGCTAAAGTGAGCTAGGTATACACAACTGAAGGAGTCGGACTATAAGTTGTTAAGAAAATAATTTAAATAAGATAAGTGCTAAAAACAACAAATAGCAGCTTGAGTAGTGGTACTGGGATAGAATAAGGTCAATTTGAGATGACTATCTTTAAACAAGACTGCATTGTAGATTTTCTACAGGATGGGATAATGTTTAATGACTTCAAGAGTAGAAATCTATTTAGTTATTTGTGAGAAAGAATCTGGACACAAAAGGCTAAGGGTTTTATTTTTAAAAAAATTAAAGATAACAGCAACACAAGTGTTTTTAGGCCATTTTCCCTGCTAAAGCAAAGGTTAGCCCTTGCAGAGCCTCATGGCAGTCTTCTCTATTTTGCCCTACCCTTTACATACTCCTTGCCCTCATTTCTTCTTTCATGTCTTTCTTGGTCTTCCTCTTCCTCTACTTCCTTTCACATTCATTTTCATCACTCCTCTTACCCAGTCACTTTCATCCTTCCTCAACACATGACCATCCTATTTCTCTTCACAACATCCATCACCGGCTCTATTCCCATCAACCTCAGCAATTCATTGTTTGTCTTCCTCTCAGTGATACTCCACTCATCCACCGAACCATTCTCATTTGTTCTTTCCAGCTTTCTCAGCTGCTCCATATTCCTTACCTATGTCTCCCCCCCCATAAATCATAGCACTTCTCACACATGCATCATACACCTTTCCCTTCAGTTTCAGTGACACTTCCCTGCTCATTAGCATGTTAGTCGGTTCCTAGAACTTGTATGTGCATCTCACTCTAGCCACTGTCACTGAGTCTGATCCACCTTCTCCATTCAACATGTCTCCTAGGTAACAAAATGTTTTCACGCTTTCCATCTTCACCTTCGTCTTTCTGATATTCCCCTTCATACCTTTTGCTTGCAAACATTCCTTCCACCTATTCATCTTCTCCTTCAATCCATCCACACTCTCTGCTTTTAACACCAGATTATCTGCGTACAGCAACTCCCATGGTAAACCCTCCTTTATGCTTCGAGCCAGCACTTTCATCACAACTACAAATAGTAGTGGGTTTAATACTGACCCCTGATGCACTCCAACCTTCACTTCAAACTCATCACTATTCCTGTTCTGCATTCTTACAACTGTGCGCACTCTTTCATATATCAACATCACTATTCTAATCAACCAATCCTCCACTCCTAACTCCCTCTATGCCCAAATCACCACTTCATGTGGAATCCTATCAAAAACCTTCTCCAGATCAACAAACCCAAGAAACAACCTCTTCCCCTTGTCCCTGTACTTCTCCTGTAAATACCTTACATTTAAAATTGCATCAGTTGTTCCTCTTCCCAGCATAAATCCAAACTGTATTTCATTGATCTTTCTTACTTATCCGCTTCTCTAACATTCTCTCCAATACCTTCATTCCATGCTTCAATAACTTAATTTATCTATACGAGCCACCATCTAGGGGATTGCCTTTACCTTGTACAGAGAAATGGGAACACTCAACTCCCAAGCTACTGGAATACAGTCATCTTTCACCACCAACCTACAGATCTCTGTCATTTCTTCCCACTCCAACTTCCCTTTGCCTTCAACATATCTCCCACAACTCCTGTTGGCCTCCCACTTTTCTACTCTTCATTATGTTTATCACTTTCTTAACTTCTTTCTCAGTTATTTCCTCTGCCAGTCCTAGAACTAGATTGCTCTCTATGTTGCCATCCCATCCATTCTCCAGATTCAACAGCATCTACATATCCCTTAATTTCATCTGAGTCCACAACAATTTGCTCCACTTCATCCGTCAAGTAGCTCACTCCAGCCACATCACATCTCTCTTTTGCTAACTGCTTCACAATCCCCTCTCTGACCTTCTTCTGAATACATATGTTCTCCGAACATTTTCCTATGTGCCCCCTGTGCCTTTGCAACCTCTTTCTTTTGAGTCTTCTTGGCTAACTTGTAACTTTCATTCACTGCCACTTCTGTTGCCATACCCCTCACCCTCTGCCATTCTCTGAACATCTTCCTCTTCTCATCATCCCACCACCACATTTCCAAGTGTCTTGGCGGTCCTCTTGTCCATCCACACACATCACTAATGGCTCCTAACAAACTATCTTTCAATGACTTCCAACCACTTTCAGGTTCAACCACATCATCCTCTACCATATTTATCATCTCTCTTAGAGCCACCCCCCCCACTATCATCTTTTTCAACCTCCATACCTTCAGCCTTGGTTGGTAATTCATCTGCTGAGCTCTTCTCCCACCTTTCACCCTCAAGTCACAGACAACTAAATAGTGTTGTTTAACAACCTCCTTCCCTGGGATTATCTTTGACTCTCGAAGGTTCCTCTTGTCTTACCTACATAACATCAGGTAGTCAACAGTTGATGTCGACCCACCCGATGTGTATGTAACAAACTTATTATCTGCTTTCTGCAATTGGGTATTAAACATTAACTTATCCTTCTCTTCAACACTCCGACCCACTCGAGAGGCATATCTCGAGATGAAGTTCACCAAGAACTTTCCAATCACTAGTTCCACCACCATCAACCTTTCACTCACTCTAGTCACACTCACTAGACTGCCTACAAACTATATAGAAATCAAGATACCAACACCATGCACACCTTCCGGACACCCTTCCCACACAAACTTGTACTTCTGTCTCTGCCTTCTCTTCACCACTCTCACACCACTTCCCTTCCATCTTGTCTCCTGTGCCCAACATATGTTCACTCTTCTGATCAGTACCTCCACCACTTCTACTGACCCTCTTTTCATTGTCCCACATTCCATGACCCAAAGCTTATATACCGGTCTCCACAAGGGACATCAGGCAATTGACCATCATAAATGGACTGAATTCCTCCCTTGCTTCAACCAGGTTCTTCACCTTGAGTTTTGATGACAGGAGGTGGAAACCCCACAGGGTACTTTGGGCTATACTTCACCCATATGTAATCATACTCATCATGGGGTCCTTTTTGAGGCAGTGTTTTACAGCCAAACGCCCTTCATGACACCAACCCTTCAGTCACCTCTTATGACAAGCAGGGATATGGTGTACCTATTATAAACTGGAATAATTAAAGAAAAAGAGCATTTTTACAGACTTGATAGAGACAGTGTGCAGCACTCTAAACTGCATAGAATTTAGGCTATTTAAGGTTTATTAAAGCATTCTTAATTTTCAAGATAAACAAATTTTTTGTTTGTTTGCTTTAACATTTGTTATTTACCTTTCCATCATTAATATTTTTCTTTCTTTCTGTCTCTATCATCCATCTTTTCTTCTCAATATACTGTGATTGGTATGTAGGAAAACACATCTGGTATGGTCCTTGATATGTAATATAGGGAGTTGAAAAACTTTGATTACCTGAGTTTATCCATGCAATTAGTAGACAAAAACTTAAATTAGCTGATATAACTGGAGTTCTCTCCGTTACTAGCTGTTTATAAATTTTAAGCACCCCCAGAGGACGTTTTTGTCTACTAATTGCATGGATAATTTCAGTTAATCAAAGATTTTCAACTTACTGTATTACATATATGAGACCCAGCCATATGTGTACTTAACATACAGAACGTTCTGTATATAGAATATTTTCCTCTCGTCCCTTTTGTTGATATTCATAATCAGTACCACTACATTCCCTTTATTTATATATATATATATACTAATCACTTCTACGTTTTGCTGTCTCAGCTGAATATGCTTCACTGAAGAGATCTAATAAAATTGAAACATGTCTGTTGCTTTCACCAGTTAGCTTTCAAGACAAGACCCACTCCTATCTACATCATCTTTATTTTCCAAAAATTCCGATTAGCTGATATTATTGGAGTTATCCCCTCTGCTAATTGTTTTTAGACTTTAAGCACCCCTAGAGGGGATGTTTGTTTGGATAATCTCAGTTAACCAAAGTCTTTCAACTCATTATATTACATGTGAGACCCTACTGTATATGCAATTAGTCTGCAGAACACTCCCGAAGTATTTTCTCTCATCCCTATTGTTCATAAAATATTCATCCCAATTCTAATTGCTCTGGCACACATATCAACATATACAGGTGCATTAATATTTGCAATCATGACATAACCCATGTGAGCATGAAACAATATAGATCAAATAAAGCAATGATGATGACAGTAATAGTGATGATGGCTGAAGGTGATGTCAAGGAAACAGTTACTCTATATTCCTTATTGAAGACTGAACATGGTTCCTGACTGTCCTAATCTAGGATAAGGTAATTGTATCAATATCGTATCAGAAGAAATTGAACTGAGAAAAAGGAAAAATGTGATTCTAAGTAGATCTATGAAAGGTTAATCAGAGTTGCAGATGATCAAGTGGATAAAGTTTGAAAAGTTGGTGTTTCATATCCTGTCACTGGCACATGGCCAAGACACTTAACTAACAAATGGCCCAGTCTACTTAAATGAAAATAGGTACTGCAGTGTAGGAACAACTCACCACTGCAAACACTGTGAAACTCACAAGTGGTTGGTTAGAGTGCAGCGCTGAATTCAACTCCTACTGTGAGTAGAGCTTGGAGTGGGAGAGATTTAACCAGGCTGATTTGGCAAAGATACACTACATGGATGTACCAGTGCATTTGGTCTACAGCCCCATGAAATAGCCAAGCATCATTGATAAAGTTTCTTTATAAAAAGAAAAAAAATTCTTTCCATTACCAAATCATACTCCATTGCGAGTTATGGCAGAGAGAGAGAGAGAGAGAGGCTTTATTATTTAATCGTATTTTCTACATCCTAAGCACTGGTCTAACAAAGTTGTAAAAATACACAATTAGATTAGAAAATGTTCCTGTTTTGACAATTGCATTTACAGGCTGGACTTGGCAGTACATGGGTTAATTGACTTTTGTTAATCTAATCACTTTTCGTTCTGTGATCTTCTAATGTATATGGAGAAGTAAGGTTCTTATGACTTGTCAATCTCTTTTATTTTCAATATGATTTATATATATAAATAAGTATGTATTAAATGTGCAGTTTATGTTTTTGTTGTTCTTGTTATATATTATTTTTACTTCTGTTTACTTTCAGTTTTCTTTGAATCCATTAAATACTCTTCAAGGTTGTAGTAATTTCAAATGGGCACAAGCATAGCTGTTAAGAAGTTCGCTTTGCGATCACGTGGTTTCGGATTCGATCCTACTGAGTGGCAACTTAATAAGTGTCTTCTACCATAACTTCGGGTTGACCAATACCTTGTGAGTGAAATTTGGTAGGCAGAAACTGTGTGAAAGCCTACTGTATATGTAAATTCTGCCTAAAGAAATCTCCATCCAAACCATGCTAGCATAGAAAAACGGACATAAAACGATGATGATATATATATATATAGTCTTTTACTGGTTTCAGCCATTGGATGGTTTAGTTGGTCTAATTGACCCCAGTACTTATTTTTAAGTCTGGTACTTATTCTATTGGTCTCTATTTGCCAAACGACTACATTATGGGACATAAACAAACAAGCACCGGTTTTCAAGTAATGTCAACAAAAGACAGAAACGGAGAGAGACAAACACAAACACACATATATATATATATATATATATATATATACATGGAGGGCTTCCACACAGTTTCTATCTATTAAATTCACTCACAAGGGATTGGTCAGCCTGAGGCTATAGTAGAAGACACTTGCCCAAGATGGGATACAGCCTGAAACCACATGGCTGCAAAGTGAACTGCTTAACCACACACACAGCCATGCATTTACACACTACTGAATGGCCAGTGACTCTCCTGAGTTCATATGCTCTTTGACAGGTTTTGTTTTTTCTCCCACAGGGTGTCCAAAAATCCCCTTCCTAACCATGCTGGCTTGGTGGGGTTGTTGGTTTATTCGCTGATGATCTGACCAAGCAACAGGTTTACTAGGTTACATGTTACTGCAGTGCTGACAAGTCTATTACTAGTTTTATGGCTTTAAACATATAAAGAGTGGCACTCATGTTGCACAAGCATTTGTCACTATAAAATTTGATGTATTGGTACTTTTGCAACCAACTTTTTTCCCCAGTGCAAATCAAAACTCGAGCTTCTTGGAACCACAGACAGTAGGCCTTTTGTTGCAGCAGTTGGGGTGTTATGTGAATATGCAACAATGAAATACTGCCACTTCCATAGTTTCTTTGCTCTTGAGTGCACACAGAATATGTAGTATAGGCGGGAGCAGTCATGATTCACTGGTCACCTGTGCAGCTCTATCCTCTGTTGAAGTGCCAAAGATGCCTGGAAGGTAGAGTCTTGGTCTGGCCATACTGGTGTATGTCTTCGTCATCATGAGGGCCCATGACAGGGAGGTACTACATCTTAAAAAAGAGGGAGCGCAAAAGGTGGTCATAGTCAATAGTGAGTTAACAACCACCACCATATATCTATATGTGTATGTATGTATGTATGTATATATTTGTGTTCTGCCATATATCGATAAGGGTGTTATTCAAACAAATTTAACGGAGTTACAGATACTCCTTTGTCCCTTTCACTGTTAGAAATGCAGTGAACTAGTGATTGGCCCAGAAACCTGTAACCACTGACACTATTGTTCACAAATTGTGATGTAAAATTTAAAAAAAATAAAAATAATGAGCACCATATTCCTTTTTTGTCCAATCTTACTCAAGAACAAAACCCTGCACCTATTTCATTTTTTTTATTAAACCTCAGGGGGATGAAAAAGTAATATATCTTTGGTGCTTTTTCAACTCAGAACTCTACAATTATTATTTGGGAGTGTCAGTAGCACACCAGTACAAAATGCCTTGCAGTATTTATTTGCAGCTATTTATGTTTCGAGATCAAATCCTGTCAGAGTCAACTCAGCTTTTCATCCTTCTGGGGTTGATTTAACTGGCTATATCTCTTCCCCAAACTGTGGCCTTGTGCCTCTGTTAGAAATCATTAATATTATTATTACTGCTTTAAGGTATTATTTCACTTAAATATCTCATTAATTAATACTGTACTGTAATTAGAAAGACATTTTCTGGAAATTCAGTGGATCAAAAGATCTCAACACTACTTAAATTTGATAAACAAGTGTAAGCTTTTTGTCAAGATTCATATACATGTTACATAACACTCCCTCTCTCTCTCTCTCACACACATATTACGACAAAGTATGACACATTCTCAGACACTGACATCTGTAAACACACATGCAATTGAGATTCTGTGATGCGCGCGCCTATATTTGATAGAAAGAATCCCATATTAATCGAGTATACAAACCATTTTAAATGTTGTTGTTTAGATCCATGTCAATCCTGATCGAGCAGACTCTATAATCAAAAGCATTCCAGTTTTCACCATCCCATCGTCTTTTTAGGGGTATCCAGGACTACTTTATCTAACGTGTCCTTCTCTTTTTTAAGATGGTAGGGGGAGATTTGGCTGCTAATTCTAGCTGGTCGGGCAACCGCGTATAGTTTACCTCATCTCAAAAATTAGAACATTTTGATGTTATTCTTTAAATCGAAACATCACGGTAATTTGTGTCTTTCATTAAAGAATTGTTTTCTCTACTTCACAGGCGCATGAACTTATTCC
Organism: Muusoctopus leioderma; assembly: GCA_027124095.1. Lineage (NCBI taxonomy): Eukaryota > Metazoa > Mollusca > Cephalopoda > Octopoda > Octopodidae > Muusoctopus > Muusoctopus leioderma. The sequence goes on from JAOPJM010519424.1 coordinate 9,124, forward strand.
ATTTCGAGTCAACGAGGGAGCCTCTACGTGGTCATTCGATCTGCTGGAAATAGCAGCTAAATTCCCTCAAATCACACCCTACCGTCTTAAAAAGGATAGACACATTGGATAATGTTGTCCTAAATATACAAAAAGACGGAATGGTTACAGATGGAACGCCTTTGTCACAAGTCTGCTCAATCAGCGCATTTTGTGATCGTTATTAATTTTTTCAGTTGTCGACCATCACTAGTTCCTTGAATTGTTGTACAATCCCTTATGTGCACTATGAGTTCAAATCCCACCGAGGTCAACTTTGCCTTTCATCCTTCCGAGGTCGATAAAATAAAGTACCAGTCAAGTACTGATATTGTTGGCCTTGTGCCTATGTTAGAAACAATTATTTATACTACGGAACAACAGGATGTTAGCATTACATCTTTAAATTCGTTAAATTGTAGAGAGAAGCGCGGAGAAGGAAATTGAAATAGAAAACCCGACAGAAAAGGAAACAGAGAGAAAGATGAAAAGTCAGGGGGAGAAGGGGAGGTGAATCAAAACAAAATAAAATGATACTCACACATAAGAAAGAGATTTGTTGAATTTGATTTTGATATTTTAAAATAAAATTAGCGAATGTTTGATGTTTTATTTTGTCATACAAATGACACCAGTAAATCTAGACTAGCAGTTGTCTGCTGCTATATTGACATAAGAGGAGAAACATAGAAAGGAAGGAAGAGAGAAAGCAGGCGGAGAAAAGAAAAAGAAACGATAGACACAAACGAAAGGAGTGGGTGAATGAGAGAGAATAAATGAAAGATAGTAAAGAAAGAGTAGCAGAGTAGACAAGAGGGGGTAAATTAGAGGATAAAGAAGGGAACAAATAAAGAAAAAAAGGGAGATAAATATATAAAAAAGGTAGTAACATAGAAAAGAGAAATGATAGAAAAGAGAGAGGAATAAAGAAAGACAGAGAAAAGAGAATATAAAGAGAGAAAGCTGTATTGAATACGATAAGAAATGCATAGAGTGGTGGTAGTGGTGGTGGAAGGAACAGAGGATGAGAGAGGAAAAAGAGTGATGGACAGAGTCTAAAAGTGAAGTGAGGAAACAAAGAATTTATATCGACAATGTTTCGTATACACATATATGTTGACATTTTTAATATAGAAAGAGTGAACGTGACAATGAAAAATAAAGCCCGAGAAGACTAGTAAGAATCGAACCCACGTCTCCTTTGTTGATGCCTATGTGTAATTATCGCTATACTATACACCCTCAAGAAAGGTGACGTGAGTTCGATTCCTACTGGGATCTCACTTTTTATTTCTCTTTCATGTTCGTTCTTTGTATCTGTGCAAATATGTTAAAATTATATAAATAATATTTCCTGTTCAAATCCTAGTTTACCAATCACTAAAACACACGCACACGTTGTTGTTGTTTATCCCCAGGTCAACCCTGATCAAGCTGACTATGATCACGAGCATTCTAGCCATGACCATTCCATCTTTTACCGGCGATGTTCTATTTGCCGACCCACAAAATGAAAGTAACTTACTTGTCAGTTTCGGCAATTTCCGTTTTTCCTTAAATCATACT
>JAOPJM010519435.1:0-10707 GCA_027124095.1 Muusoctopus leioderma
AGAGAGAGAGAGAGAGAGAGAGAGAGAGAGAGAGAGAGAGAGAGAGAGAGAGAGAGAGAGAGATATGAGTACATATATGTGTATGTTAAAACGTTACTTTTTTTCTCGATGAATGAGGAAGAGATTACTTAGTATATGTTGTAGAGTATATGGTTTATCTACGCTTAATTCCATTCTCTCAACTCGAGTTTCACGCCCGTCTGACAAGAACAGCTTTAAGTCGGTCTATCTATCGGAGTGGGTTTTCTTTTATTTTTACATCTTCATTCTATTGGTTGGTCTATGGTGTTATTCTTGTGATGTTGTTTTTGTCAGGGGTTTGCCTGTGGCTGTTAATTTCATTGGCTGTTTTGTAATCTTGTTTTGTTATTCCGTTTCGCTTTCGTTTCGTTAAGGTTATTTTTCCAGGTGTTCGCTATGGCAATCTACAGGAAGACAGAGCGTTGCATCCAGCTACTTATAAACCAATCAATGAAGTAAACAACCACAGACCATGCTCTAATAAAAAAAATAACATAAAGAACACCGGAGGCAAACCAAATCATTGAAGAGGTATAAAGAAACACCCACCTTTTGTGACAGTTTTACAACATCTCGAGTTTTATACTGAGAAATATCACGGATTGTTTGAATATCTGGAACATTTCAGTTAAAGGGATGTTTATATTTACGCAATCCGTTGGAATATGGACTAGCTCTATCAATCATTTTCCAAGTTATTGCAAGGCGGAGCTGTCCATAGTCACTGATCATCCAGAGAGATTGTGGCAAAGAAGAGGAGTTAACCCTGTTCCTAGAGCTAAAATAGTATAGATGCTCATTCTAACGTCCCTGGAAATGGTTATCGGTGAGCTCCATGTAGTTTATCTAAACTACTATTACTCGGTGTATCTGTTCTTTTTTTATCCGTGGATGTGGGCTTGTCCTTTTCTTTATACCTCTTCAATGGATAGATCTAAAAATGTCTTAATAGGAATATTCCTGGAGTTTTATTTATACATAACAGTTAGCACTAACGTAGTGTATGATAACTTCATAGACATCTTCTCTGGCATCCGTGCATCTTCTGAGGACATACATCTACACCTAGAAATTTTTATTTAGTGTGTGTTGGCAGAACGCAATGAGGCGATACACGAGTATCTTTCCAAAGATGCTGGCCTGGGCAAGTTTGTATTGAAGACCATGCATTAGATCTCCTCGCAACTATGGTAGTTGAGAATTCGAATTTATGACGCTCATTACTAAAGTGTATTTGTAAATAATTATTTCTACGATAGACACAAGGCCAGATATTTAGCAGGAGGGAGTAGTCGATTAAATTGACTGGTACATTATATTATGGAACCCTGACGGATGAAAGGCAAATTTGACATAGCGGTATTTGAACACAGAACGAAAATAATGTCAAGGCATTTTGACCACCGCTCTAACGATTCCACTCATCAAACGCCTTAATATATTCACAAATACTAAAGGCATTCTAATATTCTTCACCCACAAACACACACACACGCCGTTAACTGTACAGTTAAGAGATCGATGATGAATACAGTCGCTGATAGGATTTTTAAACAATTAAAAAAAAAAACAGTAATTCATTAATTCATTAAATCCAGTGTAATTTAGGTTACGAAAGCGGAAGACCTGTATATAAAAGCAACCAATATTTATGCACACACATCCACAAACTCACACACACACCCATACATATACACATACACACACATATACATATATATTTAAATGGGTCTATATATATATACATATATAAATGGGTGTATATATATATATATATATATATATATATATACACACACACAGACACACACAGATATATATACTCTTTTACTCTTTTACACTTTTACTCGTTTCAGTCATTGGACTACGGCCATGCTGGGGCACCGCCTTGAAATCGATCAGATCGACTCCAGTACGTTTGAGTCCGGTACTTATATTATCGATCTCTAAGCCGAACCGCTAGACTCGGGATATAAACAAACACACAGACAGACACACATACACATACATATATATATACCCAAGGTGCCACGCAGTGGGACTGAACCCGAAACCATGTGATTGCGAAGCGAACTCCTTAACCACACAGCCATCTGCGCCTATAATTATTTTGTTGAATGTATATACTACAGTATCCGTGTTGGTGATTGCAGTGTTATTGAATTCTGAATACCTTGATTCTGTTTCTTGTAGGAACTCATTCCTCTTCTTCTTTTTTTTTTTCTTTTTTTTTTTAGGAGAGTTGGGAAACTCCTCAATTGTTTTAGAGTTTCTTTTGTGCAGAGTCGTGGCTTTCATCACTGTCTGAAGGTGTTGGCACATGTTAGAAACAATAATTCTATGTGTGGAGCTTGTATCATTTGACTGGCATTCAAGCCGTAACCATCACATGTTCTTTTCTGGCGTTTCAGAATTCAGAATTACTTTATCAGTTTATTCATTTTTAAGATGGTATAGTATTATTTGAAGGAGATTTAGCTGCTGGGTTTATAGCAGCCCAAGTGACCGCGAAGAGGCCCCTTTCATTGGATGTCAATAATCTAGGTAGGTGTACCATTCTAGATTACTGACATATTTTAAATGGTACACCTACCTAGATTGCTCAACAATGCATTGAGGCTGTAATATGATTTTGTGTCTGAAGAGAAAGTCTTTTTGATGTAGTTTTAGTCGTCGTGTTGAGAGAACATCAGGTGAAGCCTTCCGTGTTTGGCAGCGGCAGCGGCTGCTGCTGATGTTAGTAGTGGCTATGTTGTTGAATTTAAAGAATGCAGAAAAATGGAGTCCTGCAATGTAAGAATAAATGTGATTACTGGTGTTTAGTGGAAGAAATTAGAGATTAGAGTTCATGTATTAGGGGATTATGAGTGCACTGTTGACACAGTCAGACATAATTCAATGAGTGAGGACTCAAGCTCAAATGAACAGCCATTTGTATATCACAAAAGAAAGGAGATTGCCAGTGGATCTAACTTTTCAGAACAAATATTGTTGGTTACAAAAAGGGGAGAAATTTAACCCTTTTGTTACCATATTTCTAAGAAAACACACCGCTCATGTGTTTTAATTAATTTAGAAAATAATCAGCAATTTGGGGGGATTAAGTAAAATAACTAAATTTTTTATTATTAAGATGGTGTTCAGAATATATCTTAAGAAATGTTCTTACATTATATTATAAACATTTTAAATAGGCCAGTTTTCTATAAAAAAAACCCGGACGGTGTCAGGCAGGTTGGTATCAAAAGGGTTAAAGTGGTTTAGATGGTTTCTATTACTTTAGATCTATTGAAGTTATAAATAAAGAGTCATTGTACAAGGCTTCCATTGATACTTCTAATGAGTCGGTGACCACTATTGTTAAATTTAAAAGATCACGCTCTTTTAAAAATTATTTTTCTTTACTTTTTTTTTTGTCACTCATTTATAATGAAATATCCATTTTGAAATTCTATAAAACTTGTTTTCCTTTTACACTTATTGCAGAAAGGATTCTGAAAGCCTTGGGCAAAACTGGAAGCGTGGGATTCCCATTGAAGTCTTACCAGTTGCTTATCGACCAGTGAAACTAAAAATTGAAGCTATGCTTGGCGGGGTAGCTAAACTTCGTATGGCCGAGCACAAAGCTGTAAGTTTTACAGTTTGTACCTATAAGATGTGTAAACAGTTTTCCATTTGGAATTAACCATAACTATGCTTTTTCATGTTGTAACTTGCATAGAATTGCAGAACATTGGCAAAAATGTAGTTTTGTAATTGTTAAAGTTTCCTGGTAAGCACTGTGACATATATCCTCTACTAAATGTATCTTATACCACTTCAGATTTTCTAGTTAGCTTGAAAAGAAATACTAATCATTTTTCTAGTTAACTTCTTGTCACTACATAAAAGCTTTCCAGATGTAAAGTATTTTCATCAAATTGACAAACCTATGTAGCCTGCTAACTCTTTCATTACCATATTGCTATACACTGCCTAGGATTTTCAGTTAATTTTGAAAATAATCAAGAATTTGGAGGGATTTAGTAAAATAACTTTGTCGTTATTAAGTTAGTGTTTGGAACATAACTTAACAAAATGTTCTTACATAAAATTATAATGGAAGATTTAAATTTAAATATGAACACTGTAAAACAAATGTCTTTTTTATTTTTTTATCATAGGACTGGGGATGATTTCAGATGGGTTGTTATCAAAAGGGTTAAATGTAAAAGTAAAATGTGACTTTTAACATAAAACATATCACTTTTGATACCTACCTACCTGGGACTACTTCTGGTTTTATGATACAAAACTTGCCTGTTTTGGTGTGTTCTTATTTAAATTGAAACATTTTATTGTAATTTTATATAAGAACTTTTCTGTTTGTTTAAGTTATATTCCAAACATCAACTTATAATAATGAAGAGGGTTAATTATTTTACTAAATCCCTCCAAATTGTTTTATTACTTTCAAAATTAATTGAAACACATAGACAATGTGGTCTTCCTCAATACTCTATCTTTCAAATGTCTCTTGAATTTTTCTGGCCTTATTTCCACCTCTCCAATAAGCAGGTTCTCATTGTTTTGCTTGAGGTCTTCCGTAAGTTCTATGAGGAACTTATGGATGACCTCAAGTAACTATATTTCATTAGAAATATAGTCATGAAAGGAGTAAAACATATTTATGTATTTTTATTTTTATCTTATAGGGCCCAATTGTCACTGATAATGGTAATTTTGTTCTTGATTGGCTATTTGAGAATCACACTGACTGGTTAGAAGTGAATACTACAATTAAATTGATTCCAGGTAAAACTAATTTCAAAATACACTTTTTTAAAATAAATCTAGCAATTACATTTCATGTTGTTGGTATGTAGTTTAGCTGCCCCCGGATCAACTCTGATCAGAGCCGTGACCACACCATTTTTTTAGGGGTATGTCTTGGATTGCATTATCTAATGTGTCCTTATCTAAGAGGGTAAGGTGCAATCTGAGGGAGAATTGGCTGCTGTTTCCAGCAGGTTGAGAGTGACCATGTTGGCTCAATTACATTTCAGTGTAGCTAGAGGTATCACTACACCATTTTAACATTTGTTTCGCCATGCTTACACGTGTGGATGAGTCTTCTCCAGTACGACATGCTATGAATCATCATGGTCCTTTGTCTTCTCCTTCGTGAGGCTCAGCATCTTGTGATCAGTCTTCACTATTTTTCCATGTCTCCCTAGGTCTCCTTCTTCAACGGGTTCTGTTCGCTTTGAGCACTTGGCACTTCTTTGTACATCTGTCATCCTCCAGGTTGGGTTGTATAATATATCTACATTTTGGGTCTCTCACCCATTATGCTTCTGTTAGGTCTCCAACTGCCCAGTGCTTTTTTGATACCCTTTCATCTGTATCACTTACCCTCTCGCCATTCATTCTACCTCTTCAATACCCTCTCATTCCTCTATCACTCACCCCTCCCCCACCTAATACACTCTGCTAGTCACACTTCTGTACTGCTAGACATGACTCTCTTCACATGCAGGTCACTCGTTATTGACATACATCACTCTCTCTCTCTCACCATCATCCATCTCTACTATACTATCCATTGCTTGCTCTCTCTTACCAGCAAACATGTAGCTGCCATCACTGTCTCGTCTCTCTTCAGTTATTCCCTGCAATTACTCCCTCCCTCCCTTACCACCTCACTCCAATCACTCTGTTTCTCTCATCATACTCTGGCTTCTTTCACCCTCTCTTCCCGTATTTTCTTTTGTCATCACTCTCCCTTGATCATATTGCCTTTAATGAACAGAGACAACGTAGAGTAGTGAGGGCTCTTCAGTCTTGAGGAGGGACAGCTTGTTTGTGGGCCAGAGGTTAGAGTGTGTTGGCAGGCAATTTTGTGGATTTGCACAAAAAATTTACACTTAATTTTTTCTTGTTATTTACAACTTATATATTTATTTTCTTTCTTTCTTTTTTTCTTTCTTTTTTTACCTTTCAGGTGTTGTTGAAACTGGTCTGTTCTTGAATCTGGCGAAAGTAGCTTATTTCGGCAATGCAGATGGCACGGTGAAAGTACGAAAAGCACCTGGTGTGCAGAATTGCTGCTAATAATTTGCTGCTACATGTAGAGTCTATTCCAGGGGTTCTGATCAAAGAAAAGAAAGATAATAAATAAAATATACCACAAAGAACTCCCATATTCCCATTCCTCAACATTTATATTTATTTAGTAAATTTTCATAATAATCATATTTCACCTCCATTTCGTCTTTTGTTCCTTCTTAGTGCTATGTAATCTACTTTATAGTGTTGTATAAATCTATTTCCTTGTGTTAGACTTATGTAATCTATTTTTACATTTGTTTTTTGTTTTTTTGTTTTTTTAGCAATATAGATACAGCAGGTATCCTATGTTACTATCTCAGCTATTAATTTGATAGACTTCGTTATATTGAGAATTACCCACCCCTCTCCCTACCTCCAACCTCAATCATAGCCATTAGACAGTTGTTGCGTGTAAATAGCACGAGCAAAGCTATAACTGGCAGTAGAATATGATTTAACCCTTTTGATACCAAACTGCTTGGAAAAGCCCCAGCTTCTATAATAAAAAGCCATTTGCTTTAAAGTGTTCATATATAAATTTAAACCTTCCATTATAATTTTATGTAAGAACTTTTTGTCAAGTTATGTTCCAAACACCAACTTAATAACAAGAAAGTTGGTTATTTTACTAAACCACTCCAAATTCTTGATTATTTTCAAAATTAATTGAAACTTATAGGCAGTGTATTTCATTAGAAATATGGTAATGAAAGGGTTAAATAAAGTTAATTTTCCTTTACAACTCGTAGATTACATTCTCCCTCCCCACTAACCTCCCACCTCCCAACTACCTTTCTTCCTCTCCTGATATTTACATTCATAGCTTATCATATAGAGCGTCCTGGCTACAAAATATTGTTTGGGTTATACCTTCGCTTGATCTTCTGCATATTTCTCTCATCCTTTTACTTAACTATCGGCAGATTCGTTAGAGTGTCAGACAAAGTGCCTGCAGTATTATTTAGCTACGGCTCTTTACGTTCTGAGTTCAAATCCTGCCGAGGTCAACTTTGCCTTTCGTCTTTCCGGGGGTTAATGAAATAAAATACCAGTTAAGAACTAGAGTCGATTTACTATTTCCTATAAAGCATTCTAGATGTGAATGGGATTATAATAGAACTATCTTCCATTTGTTGTGTGCTGATGGCATTAGGATAGTTTCTGCCCTCCATTGTGATTTAAAATCCAATCAAAATCAACTTGACCTTTCATACCTCCAGGATTGATAAAATGAAGTAGCAGTAATATGCTGGTGTGTTAATTCAATCAGTACTATCCATATTTTATGAAAGTTGGCCTTGTGCTTTTATTATTACTGTTGTTGTTGTTGATAATAATAATAATTGTTGTTATTATTAATAATAACAATTGGCGGCGAATTGGCAGTCGTTAGCGTGTCGGACAGAATGCCTTGCAGTATTCATTCTGGCTCACTGCACTCTGAGTTCAACTCCCGCTGGGGTCAACTTTGCCTTTCATCCTTTCGGGGTCGATATAATAAAGTACCAGTCAAGTACTGGGGTTGTTGGCCTTGTGCCTATGCTAGAAAAAATTATTATTAGTAATAATAATAATAATTGTTTCTACCATAGGCACAAGGCCAGCAACCCCCATTACTTGACTGGCACTTTATTAATAATAATAATAATAATTGTTGTTTCCAACATAGGTACAAGGCCAGAAATTTTGGAGGAAGGGTAAGTTGATTATAGCGACACCAGTACTTGACTGGTACTTTATTTTTATTGACCCTGGAGGGACGAAAGGTAAAGTTTACCTCAGTGGGATTTGAACTCAGAATGTAAAGATCTAGAACAAATAACGCTAGGTATTTTATCCAACGCTCTAGTGGTTCTGCCATAATAATAATAATTGTTTCTAACATAGGCACAAGGCCAACAACCCCAGTAATTGGCTGATACTTTATTTTATTGACCTCGGAAGGATGAAAGGCAAAGTTGACTTCGGCGGGATTTGAACTCAAACGCAGTGAGCCAGATCGAATACTGTAATGACTCTGCCAATTCACTGCCATAATGATAATAATAAATCAATGCCATTGTTTGTTTGGTGGACATCTCTGCTCAGTTCTGTATAAATTGCTGATCAAAGGCTTCATTTGATCAGCAAATCTCTGAGCAGGTTATTGTTCAGCTGTTTATCGTATTGAGAAGTTGTCAGGTGTGTCTGTTGTCTATGTTTACAATGGGATAGAAAGAATATAAGATCCTGTGGGATGTTTCTAGTGTGTGAATTTCAATGTAAAATTTCATCATTAAATTATTAGATGCAATTAGCAACTTATATGCACCTATTCAGAAACAGCAAACCTGTTTTATAGATTACATCCACAAATCTGGACCAATTTATCATGAATCATCTAATTTTACTCTTAGTTATTGAATTCGAAGTTTAACAAAGAAAGGTGTTTGGGCACTCAAATTTAATGTTAAATGATTTCGTTAATTGACTATGATGATGTAAAAAGGATAATTTGTATTTAATTGTCAATGTAATGATTTATAACATAAAAAAATGTATGAGTTTATTGAAAGTGTTATTCTAAACTTCATTGACATCATCTTAATTTGTGAGATTGGGTCAGATCCCAACCTTGTCAGCTGGTAATGTGCTTCACTTGGAATGTTGTTGTTTAACCCTAAGCCAACCCTGATTGAGCAGACCTATGATCAAAGGCATTCAAGCCATAACCATGCTGTCTTTTTTTTTTTTAGAGATTACATTATCTAATGTCTCCTTTTATTTTAGAGGAAGATCTGGCTGCCGTTTCTAGCCGGTCAAGCGACCACGTAGAGGCTCCCTTGCTGGTTGCAATATTGTTGTTCTTGTTGATTAGCTCCATGTGAATTCTGATTGAGCAGACCTATGATCAAAGGTGTTCCACCCCTGACCATCCTGCCTTTTTTATCTTTTCTTTATCAATTATTGTGTATCTAGGACTACATTATCCAATGTGTCCTTCCATTTTTTTCAAGATGGTTGAGGGAGATTTGGTTGCTGTTTCTAGCTGGTTGAGTGACCATGTAGAAGCTACCTCACTGGTTGCAATTTGGTTGTGTGCCCTTGCATGCTGCAGCTAGATGTCCTCTCAGTCAAGTAGCACAATGTTATCACTCATCACGTTCACCAATAACGATATTAATTATAATAATTTATATTTGATTCATACTTCACTTTACATATATAAATCTGTTTCTATCTGTCGATTTTCCCATGTAATAATAATAATGATAATTTCTTGGATCTCCGTCTGAATTCCAGACGATGAGTGTTCAGCTGTTCGATCAACTGAACTACCAACTCGTTGAATTAGTGTGTAAGTGGCTGAGTATTCCACAGACACGTGTACCCCTAACATAATCAGCAGGCAGAATCAGTGTGACAAGGCTGGGCCTTTGAATTAAAGGTACAATCCATCCGACGGTCTTCTACAGAATTTCCGTCTACCCAGATTCACTCACAAGGCTTGGGTCGACTCGAGGCTATGGTAAAGACACTTGCCCAAGATGCCACGTAGTGGGATCGAACCCGGGACTTCGTAATTGTGAAGCGAACTTCTTAACCATTCGGCCATTTCAAATAGATTATTTAGTTTTCGCTCAGCATAATCTGTAAAATCCACGATAAGGTGTTATAAAAAGACATCCAGTTGGTGTTCTTTCCAAAAGACGAAAAACGAAATGAAAAACGAAAAACGATCATAACGAAAACAGCTTGAATGGAAAACGTTTTTCTTCGTTTGTATTCACGCATATACACTATTATTTAAATAGATTGCTTTGATTGTGTTAAGCAGAACCTATAAAATCCATCGTAATTCAAGAGAGATCATTCTAAATCACTTAGTATATCTCCCATTCACTCTCAGGGGTTTTCTGTTATTATGTATACCACTTGTTTGAGGGTGGTTGTCTCACCGAGAGGACCGATATCTTCCGCGGAACTATCAATTAAGGAGGTTCGTGATTAATCAAGAGGTACTTATTTGTATGGATACACGGTGTTAATAATTCGGATTTTAGATTTAACCCGTTCTTCTTCTGGAGCAAGATATTCACTTTTTCGTGCAAACAAAGGTGGCACCGCATTGTTGACCTAAAATTACCATTCCTATATGCTGGTGCTTTTTCTAATATCGACCAAGCAATCTATTCAAATAATAGTATATATGAGTGAACACCAACGAAGAGAAGGCTTTTCCACTCAACGATTTTTTATGCGATCGTTTTTCGTTGTTTATTTTATTTATTTCATTTTCCAGTTCGGGTTTCGTTTTTCGAAGGAGAACCGCCTGCATGACTTGTTATGATACCATATCATTTTTTTTCTAACATGATAAAGTATAATACGACCATTATGAAGAACTCATGGCTTAATATTCGGTCAGCTCATTTTGTTATCTGATTGAGCGGAGAAGCGAAACTCTGAGTAATGACATTTTGAGCTATTCAGTTTAAATTTAGTATAAAATATTCTCTACTTTAAGTATTGAGTCCTGTCATTTATGCTAATTACTTCACTTTTCGGTGACTGACCATGAAGGGCACAACAACAGGTAGGGATATTTATGAATAT
>JAOPJM010519443.1:0-10706 GCA_027124095.1 Muusoctopus leioderma
GCACATATATGTATGTATGTGTGTGTGTAAGTGAGGACAGAGGTGGGCTTTCGGCATAAATACAGATGAGGTATTTCGTTTTTGTATTTGTTTTGCAAGATTCTTGAAGTGAAATTGAGTGTTGAAACAGATAATGTTGTACTTTGGGAGGGTCATTTTGCCAGTAAAAACACACACATTGGTGGTTGTATTTTACTTCCTTTTATTATTATCAATAAACTAGTTAACTAATCAATTGTTTGATCAATCAATCAGTTGGTTAGTCAGAGTCCTTTTGTCACACCCTGCGATCTTATCGATGGCGTACCCTCATCTACACCTCTCTGCTAATGTGCACCTCCTCATTGTTCCGTGTTAATTTCATAAGAAGTAATAGAAATATCTCTATTTACATTTCTCTATTCACAAAAACTGAATAAACAATATGGACAAGTGTAACATATTAAGAGTATGACTCTCCCCTCAAGTGTAGTCTAATCACTTAGAATGAAGTGCATCTGACTTTCCTGGCATCATTTCTACAAAAGAGCATACTAACATAATAATTCTCTAACCTTGAGTATTACTCATTGAAGCCATGAGTTCAAAACATTCTCTCACTCAAGATCTAATTTGATGTGAAAATGGTAAGAAGATCCAGTCGGATTCTTTCATTTGATTTTTCATAATTTATTTCATTGTTCTTCAACAACACCACCACCACTACTATAGCACCATCATGTCTACAGCCCTATCCCTGCCACACCACTACCGCTTCAACAACACTGTCACTACCACAACACGACCACCACTTTCTACAACACTGTCACTTACCACAATACTACCACCACTTCTAAAATACTATCACACCACCACCACCACTTCAGCAATACCACAACAGCACTATCAGCACTTCTATAACACTGTCACTACCACACCATCACCATCACTTCTACAACATTGTCACTCCCACAGCCCCATCACCACAACAACCTTACGGCCCCACCACCACTTCTATAACACTGTCACTACCACACCATCACTTCCATAACACTACAACAGCCAGCCCTACCACCACTACAAGAACATCACCACTGCTTCTATAACACTATCACTATTACAACACTACAACAGCACTACCACACCATCACTTCCACAGCACTATCACCACTACAAGAACACCACCAGTGCTTCTATAACACTGTCACTATCACAACACTACTGCACCCAACCATTTTTACAACACCAATACCACTCTACAATACCACCACTTCTACAAACCAATGAGGGAGCAGCCTATATGTGGTTGCTCAACCTGCTAGATATATCAGCCAAATCTGCCTCAAATCACATCTTACCATCTAAGAAAAAAATTGGAAGGATACATAGGATAATATCATCCTATGTAGATAAATTATGTTTGGAAAAAAAAGAACACTGAGTGGTGTAATAACTTAAAAGAATGACTGGGGGAAAATACCAAGGGATGCCTGGTGCATGAAAAACAATTAGTAAAGTGGGTGCTAACATAATGCAGTTTGACAAGAGGTCAGTTTGTGAACTATACATTAACTACCAAAACCTATAGGAGAGTCTATATAGTTGATAATTGACTAGTGTTGGAATTCAGTTTTAAGAGTTGAAAATCCATTGTTTCACAAATAAAATATCATCGAAGATAACATAAGGAAATTTGACACAAGAAAATATCACTCAAGATGCCATGAGAAATTTGACCCAAGATGACATGAGAAAATATGAGACAAGATGACATAAGACATTACGACACAAGATGATATGAGAAAATGACACATGATGACATAAGACATTATGTCCTATGATAACATAACTATGGCCTAAGATTGCATAAGAAAATATGATCCAAGATGACAATTATGACCTAAGATAACACAACTATGACCCAAAATGACATGAGAAAATATGACCCATGATGACATACGAAAATATGACAAGATGACATACAACATTTTAACTCTAGATGACGTGAGAAAATATGACTCAAGATGACATTATAAAATATGATCCAGAATTCTCAGAACATCATGCAAATTATAATATTGTGAAGGTCACAATATTACACTGATGTATACAACATTTACACAATATATTGTTCAGTATATAAAACACTATTATACACTATATTGTACAGTATATATCACACTATTATGTAATATATTATACAGTACATATTAAAAAAATGGATTTCCGTCTGAATTCCAGACAATGAGTGTTCAATTGTTCAATCAACTGAACTGCCAGCTCCTTGAATTAGCATGTAAGTGGCTGAGTATTCCACAGACACATGTACCCTTAATGTAACCCTCAAGCAGAATAAGCGTGAAATAATGTGAAAAGGCTGGACCTTTGAATTATAGGTACAATCCATCCGACGGGCTTCTACATAGTTTCTGCCTACCTAATTTCACTCGCAAGGCTTGGGTCAACCTGAGGCTATGGTAAAGACACTTACCCAAGATGCCACGCAGTGAGATCAGACCTGTGACCTCGTGATTGCAAAGCAAACTTCTTAACCATTCAGTAATGCTGTGTCCACAGTATATATAACACTACAATAACTCACATAAGCCAATGGTATGGATTGAGATAAATCAAGTATGTATGGATGTACTGAATGATGTACACAAAAACATTCTTAATAATTCGAAATTTTCCTCTTACTTGGAAAAAGAAAACAAAAATTTAGAGGCATTTGTTATTAACTCATAAAGAAAATGGGTTATAATTTAATTTACATGCTTAAGGGAAAATCTGATCTTCGTTACCAGGAAATTTGACCGCAATGGATATGTTTGAGTCTTATTGAATCTCGTCAGCAAACATATTCTTCTAATATTGGCACAAGGCCAGAAATTTTAGGGGAGGGGTAAGTCGATTAAATCGACCCCAGTACTTGACTGGTCCTTTGTTTATCGACCCCAGATGGATGAAAGGCATCGGCGGGGTTTGAACTCAGAGTGCAGTGAGCCAGAACGAATACTGCAAGGCATTCTGTCCGACGCGCTAACTTGCCACAATAGACGTGAAAAACATAGGGGCTACAATACCTGTGGGGTTGGACAAACAAAGTTATATATGAACGAAGGGAGGGAGGGGACGTTATACGATAGATGGATTATAAAATTTAATAAAACATGAAATATATATAAAAATATGAAACACATAATAATTAAAACAAGATATTTTTAAAAGTTGCATGCAAAACATTTATGATTTCCATCCACACACGAGTTAGCACCCTCTACTTAGGTAGGGTTAGATTACCTCACGTCTCTGCCCACCATCCATCACTTGTGCTGGAGTATGGTGCACCCCAAAATGCCCGTTAATGTTTTGGGGGTGGAATGAGGTAACAAACATCCCACCTCTTCTAGACACTGTTGCGTTAATTGATCATAATACAATGGTATTGGCGAATTGGCAGAGTCGTTAAGCGCGTCGGACAGAATACCTTGCAGTACTCGTTACTGCGCTCTGAGTTCAAATCACGCCGAGGTCAACTTTGCCTTTCATCCTTCCGGGGTCGATAAAATAAAGTAAGTTAAGTACTGCAGTTGTTGGCCTTGTTCCTATGTTAGAAACAATTACTTTAATTAAGTCTGTCCTTTGAATGTCTTCTGTGCCCTAGTTCTGTTTTGTCCTCGGTAAGTAATACGTCTACACTGATTCCACCACACGATGAATACGCCATTTCCTCTATAAGGCCCTTGATCGTTTTCCGGGTGACCGTGAATTTCGTGTTGTCTACAATGCCGTGTTTGTCTTCGTCGTTGTTCTGAGAAGACGGCTCCTCCTCACCTTTTTTTTTTGTCTTTTCCTTGATGCTACAAGTGTAGCAGTTATGCTTTTTGCCCTGCCCCATCAATATTATGCCTTTCGTTTCGGCACCCTTAATAGAGCACAGTTCCGGTATGGCTCTGCGGTTTTCTGGGGTCATTAGGACTTGTAAGTTCATGTAGACTCCTTCCGACCACATATCTTCTCTCATTACCTCCACACCGATCACTCGCCCACACTGCGAAATAAAGTCGACAATGAGCTAGGGGTCAACATCATATCCGATACTCATGACTGTCACCTTTGTGTTTCTCTAGCCCAAATACTGTGGCACATTTGTATGGGCAGGTATGTGCATCACAATTTCAGCTTGTCTTTGAGCAGTTTTCTCGGTTTTAAATTCTAAGTTTTAAATTCTAAGCTTTGCCCCGTTGAATGGTGAGTATTTCACCCCATGAGTGAGATAACGCTTATTTCAGATGCCGTTTTGAGGGCGACTGGATGCCCCCGCCATTTAAATAAACATAAATATGTGACTTTCTTCTTGGTTAATTCTTGGATGCATTCATAAGAAAATACAATAATAGTTTTATCTTTCCTTTGTGAATTTGCAGCCAAACTTTCCTCGAAATTATCGCTAGCATCACCGTCTTCTCCTGCATCAGTTGCTGACTGTAAGACAACAATGTAAGGTCGTCAATAAAACCCAGGTCCTCCAGTTGTGTGAGAGGTTTCCACTGGATGCCATTCATACTGTGTGATGTTGTTTCCTTCATGATCTGGAATATGACCAGCAGGAATAGGAAAGAGGATAATAGATACTCTTGTCTCACTGCTTTCAAAGCTCTTAGTTATCTAGCCCACATAAATAACTCTGCAGGTCGTTCCTTCATATGAGTTTCAAATTAACTGCACAAGTTTGTGAGGTACGCCTTAGTTGTCGGCTAAGAAACAATTTAATTCAGAAATGAAAGCTAATGAAACACTCGTCAGTATATATATGTCTCACTGCTAACACCTTCAAGCAGAGATATACCCAGCACACTCACTCGTTCCGGACCCCCGCAAGAAGAAATACCACGGCACTGTCTTCTTACCTATGGCAACTCAAGGAGCAGAACAAGAACTACCAACTACAGTGGAAATGCCTTGCGCGGGCTATGCCATACTCGGGCGACAGGAAGCCCTGCAATCTCTGTACTGAAGAAGCTATTATACTCCTATTAACTAAGGGCAGCCTACTCAACAAAAAGTCCGAGAAAGTGACGGCTTGTAGGCATAGGATTTATAAAACATACGGGCACTATAGACCTACATTGGACCCCAATGGTTAGCACCACTGCCGAGTGGAGATATGCTCTGACGACTCCTTAGCATCGTACACCACGGCTTCTCCCTGTGTCAACATTTTGCTCACTCTTCCACACCGGGATCAGATCTACTGCTTAGAGATCGATAAGATAAGTACCAGACTCAAATGTACTGGGGTCGATCTAATCGACTTCAGGCGGTGCCCCACCATGGCCCCAGTCCAATGACTGAAACAAGTAAAAGAGTAAAAGAGTAAAGATATATATATATATATATATATATATAGGTAGTAGGTAGGTAGGTAGCTATGTGTGCAAACGAAAGAAAAGAGTACGCAATAGGTTTTGTAGAGTTTATATTTATTTGTATTAACTATTTGACTAAAAATCGCGTTACTCAAAGTTTCACAAGAAGTGAAACACTCCACATGCTTGGTTCTCAGCGATGTGGAATGTGTTTTCTCCCAACGAGGGAAGCTTTAAATAATTTGATTCTGAGTCAAGTTGTTAACACAAATATATATATATATATATATATGTGTTTGTGTGTGTGTGTGTGTGTGGGGGGGGGCTTCTACGTGTATGTGTGTTTCTACGTGTAAGTGTGTGCGCGTGTATATGTGTGAATGAGAAGAATGAGAATTGTATAAAATATGGCCTTCGAAAAGACATTAGGGAAATTGATTAACTGTAATCATAAATTGAGACCTGATCGCAGACGTAGTCGGCGAATTTATTTTACTTCATGGTGTATAACACCGCTCCCCATTTTATAGAAATGCATCTTTTATTTATCAAGACACTGATGATTATCTGAAACTGCGTACAAAACTCCAGCAGTAGTGGGTGATAGGTGCTATCCAGGCAATTAATATATAATTCAATTCCAGTACTATAAAGCAGGATGACAGTGATGGACACAATCTTATAAAGTACGTTAAGTTAGGTCACCTAGTGCTAGTAATAATCTGATAGATCAGTGGTTCTCAACCTTTTTCCCTGCGGACCCCTTAAAGTTCTCGAAAAATATGTGCGGACCTTTAAAAAGTGTCCAAGTTGATTAGATAATTATAGTAAATAATAAATAATCACAAGTTCTCAGAAACTACATTTATTTTGAAAAATATATACATTCTAAAAGGGAAGCGAAATGAAAGAAATTTCAAGTGGATGAATGACACTGTTTCATTTTTTTACAAATCGTTTTCAAGTCTGGTTTAACGGTAGACAGCTGAATTCTCATATCTACCTCAGTATTCAGTCCATTACGGTGCTTAGTTTTTATTGCTGTACATGCAGGAACATTCTGCTTCACATAAATACTTAGTTGGAAAGGGGAAAAATACTTTAATGACCTTTTTCTGGAAGCCGTGGATGTTCTTTCATAGCACACCAAACTTCTGAAAGTTGCAGTCTTTTTAATGCTGCTTTTAAAGTGGAATCTGAAGACATGTCAATAAACTGTTCCTATTTCACTGCATTTAAATTCACTGGTCTGTCTTGCACATTGAACGAATCTCTAATTCAAGCATTATTTTGTAACATGATACTTTGATCATTTGGAAAGTATTTACTTACTGAATTATAAAGATCTTCTAAATGTTGATGCACTTCACTACAAAGTGTTAAAAGATCATTTGGATTAATGCCAATACCTAGTTCGCTGGAAATGTCATTAAAATTAGGAATGTTGTAAGCTGACAGTTTTGTATGCAAGCTTTCAAAATCTCTTATTTCCTTTTGAAGGCTTAGATTTTACCATTGGTTGTATCCCTTGAAATTAAATGTTAACTGCATTCCTTTTGGACCAAACGTCTGCTAAATAACCAAGTCTGAGCAACCACATTTTGTCTTTTAATCGTTCTTTTAAACGGAAAGTGTGTTCCATAAAACAAAAGCTGGTGCCCCGTCTCTTATTTCAAGCAATCATACTAAAGCCTTCCCACGAAATAACCATCGTACTTCAGTATGCAGCAGTAGGGCTTTGGGCTTACTCCCGTCGCTCGTTTCATCCCACATGATATAAAAATGACAAGAGGTCAAATGTCTAGTTTTAATGAAATTGATGTCTTTCACTGCCTCATTTTGTTTTTTACGGAAAGTGCATGGTGGGGGGCGGGGGGAGAATACAATGACGGCTTGCACATTTTGGTGACACACCTTAATCTGTGCTAGAAGACCAGCAGTTTTAGCCACCATAGCCCTTGCACCGTCAGTGCACACATCAGTGCACACATCAGTGGATCTGCTCCACGTTAAACTGTTAGCTTCGAAGAAGTTATGAAGTAATTTGGATATTTCATCTCCACGTGCGTTGTTCGGCATATACTCACATAAGAGTAATACTTGTTCAATTGTTCGTTGACAAAGATTAGGAAACATCTATAAATTCGTCCACTTGTATGGCAAATAAACAATTTTGAAGACGAGTTATCAACTCAACCTTGATGTTAGATGATAAATGCTTAATACGACAAGTAACTGTATCATCAGAAAGTGGAACTGTCATGATTTCTTATACTGACGTTTCACGCAGTAGGTATTCACACATATCTGCTGCAGATGGCTTTGCAAGCGTTTCACCTATTGTATGTGTGTCTCCAGTTACTGCAATGCAATAACTTAAGAAGCTTCTGTGGCTTTTTCATTTTTTGAATAACTTTTGTCTTTTATCAAGTTCATCACACTTACGTTCAATACATTCTTCTTCTTTTCCTATATAATTCGAATGATTAGTCTCGAAATGACGTTGCAACTTAACTGGGACCATAACACTATTTGGTAATGTTTTGTTGTATAATACACAATAAGGTGAATCATTAATGGCTATAAAACCGAGGGAAAAATATCCGTATGATATTTGTGTTTTCTGTTGAAAACCTCATCCGGTTTCTTGGGATTAGAATTAGTTACTTTCTTTCTTTCAAGAGCATTCTCGGAGTCTGACAAGCCCGTTTCAACTGTAGAACTGAATGAAGTCAAAGTTTGAGGAAACTCTTCTGTATCTTTCTTTTTAAGCCAATGATCCATCCTTAAAATCTCACACAAACTTGACAAAAATTACGACAATGCCCTGCAGAAGAACTGAGGCTAAGGTAACGATGTAAACCGGTCCCTGTTTTGTGCAGAAAGCTGTGTAAATAACAGTGGTAAACAGAAGTACGTGGCAGAATGGAATACCGGGCTAGCGGGATATAGTCAAACATTGCCGGCACCGGAATTCCGGGCCAGCCGGTACAATTAAAATGATGTACTCACCTTTGATAGTATATTTTAGAAATGGTTATTATAAAGTTTAAAATTTAAACAAATACACGTAAATTTTAAGAATAGTTTAAATTGAAATATTTTCATTAATTTTATATTTACTATAATGAAGCAATAAAAATAACTTATTTCCAAAGAATTGGTTGTTTTTATTATTTTATCACTTCATGCTTTTCAAAATGAGTTTCCTTTCACGGACCCCTCATATGGGTCTCGAAGACCACACCTTGAGAACCACGGTGCTAGATTAAAATATTCTCGAGCGTCAATTAAGCTTGTCCGAGCATGCAATTGTTTCCCGAAACCCATTAGGTTTTAAAAAGCTTTTTTTTTCAGGTTTGAATTAATATCGATGTTTCTACTGCGAAAGTTAAAATCTTTCATTTACCTCATGGTAATTTTATTTACTCTTTCACTCTTTCACTGATTTCAGTCATTGCACTGCAGCCGTGCCGGGAAACAGCCTTGAAAAACACATCGAGCTTGGAATAATGTACAATATTTTGAAATTTCAAAATCATAGTGAACTAGAATGACCTAAGCAGTTAAATATAGCAGTTAAAGTTCAATGCAAAAATAAAATAATAATTAGAAATATTCTTAAGTAAATTGTATGTGTTTGTGGGACAGATGATTATTCCAGTTTATTCCTTTTTGTGGACTTGGTTCATGTCTTCACCTCAATGACAACAATTGGAATAGAACACTTTTCTTTTACATCATGAATACGTATTTCACACAAAAAGCAACACATTTTATAGAGGAGATTTATGGTATAATGAATGAATTTTAGTACATGCCTGATACTTCGTTTATGCATCCCAATGAGGGGAATAACAGAGACAATACTGATGGCAATGTGGACATACAAACGTTGAGAATGTAGAGTATTTATATCGGCCCTTTTCCCATCCTACAACTTCTCTATCTCGTCTATAATACAGAAACAAAGATTACATATTATGTCTGCTTCAATTCAGCCCCGATTTAGTTCATGGATTGTCATAAACACTAAACATTAATTTACTGCTTCACATTCAAGACGTGTAGGTGTTACCTTTCAATAAGACGTATATTGAAGAAAAAAGAGTGAAGAGGATACATGATTTGTAAATGTTAAAATATTAGTGGTGCTGATTAGACTTGTGTTATCTAAATCAGTTGAAATCCACAAGACATGAACAAACTTTACACAACTATTACGCACAATATATGTGTGAAACAATAAAGTTATTTAGTTTATGGCGCGTCACAAAGTAGAATGTTCATTACAATAAAATAATTAATCAAAAATAGAAGCAATACTTTCATTGTTATCCTTACATTTATTTCATGCTTACATACAGAGAAATAACAAGACACAATTGACGTTCATATTATTTGTTTTCACATTTGATTACAATGATTAGATATACATACTACTATGACACGACTGGCAATAACAGACATCCACGCAGGGAGCCTTTCAAATGTGTTATATATAAATTATGATAAAAAGGTGTTTAGTTTACATATGTATGAAAGGTGCACAGATACTTGCATATGGTATTTTAAAACATATTCCATCTGATTGTTTCATTGACTATAGCGAACAATGTTGCTCTTTATGAGTAAGAATTGCTGTTTGTGAATGGAGTGGTGAATGGAGTCGGGAGGCACAAGCGTCATATTTTACTAGTAAGTGAAAGATAAAATGGCCTTAAGAATAAGGCACATGGAATATATTTTCTATAAAGCAATCAGTCAACTTCGGTGACATTTGAATTCAGAAATATGAGGCAACCAAATAGATACTGCAAGACATTTGTTTGACATCGTTCCCTCTGAGTCAGTCTCATTGCTATAGCTATGAACAATGCCATTAGCATAAACAGAAAATAAGTGTATACGTTAAACCAGTCATACTTCAATGCATATTACAAAATATACTCTTGTATTCTTCAATTAACCAGAATGTTTTTGCATTTATCTACATACAATTTCTAAATTTATCTAAAGATATTCACTAATGTTTCAAGCATCATTAAATATAGACTATTCCCGAGTCTTGGAATAGATATATCTCAAGCGTTCCACAAGAATAAACAGAGTGCAGTGAATGATTCAAGTAAAGAACTTTCAATTTTAGAAACATAAAAAAGTATATTTTCATATTTTATTTTCTAAAAGAAATTCTTTTGTATGTGAATCATCTAAACTAAATAAACATTGAAATTATATTTAAGTTCCAACCCTTATAGAAATTCTATCGCTATTGAATTTGAAAACATTTTATGATTGATGTATTTTTTATGAATAGTTTTGTTATCTCGAATAATTTTCAGCCAAGAAATA
>JAOPJM010519452.1:2500-10706 GCA_027124095.1 Muusoctopus leioderma
ATGTAATGTAGAGTAATGTAGTGTAATTGTGTAGCTCCGGGTCAGCTCTAATCGAGCAGACCAGACCCGTATTGTTCAGAATGGTGCCAATATGTGCATACCTCATATAAATGTTACTTTATTAATACGGCAATTGTGCGTTTTAGCGGTACCAAATTAACATTATAGCGGTCCCAATATTTCTTCGTGTTTTTTAAATGATTATCATCTTGAACAACCCTAAAACATCTCATATTTTTATATTTAGGGACCACTATAACGTAAAGTAAAGATTTCACATACCAAATGGAAGGTACCGCTAAAACGCACAATTGTCGGTTTATGTATTTGTTCTGCAAGATTCTTGATGTGAAATCATGTCTTGAAACAGATATTTTTGTATTTAGGGAGTGTCATTGTGCCGAAAATAAACACACGCACTGGTTTCACTTCTGTTTACTGATAGATCATCGATCTATTGTTTAATGTCAGAGTCCTTTCGTCACAGTCTGTGACCTTTTCAATGATATTATCTAATGTTTCAGCTCAGCTGCAGTTTCGGTCCTTGTTACAGTGTATCTCGCATCCTGTATAACAGAGTTCTTGTGTTGACTTATATTTATAGGCGATGTAGGTATGTGTGTTTGTACGTGCATGCGTGCGTGTGCGTGCGTGTGTGTGCGTGCATGCGTGTGTATGTGTTCTTATATTATGTTGTATTTCCTTGCCTGTGTGTCTGTGTGTATGTCTGAGTGTCTGTGTGTTCGCGTGTGTGCGTGTGTGTGCACCGGTGTGTGCATGTGCGTATGTGCACGTGTGTGCTGTTGTGTGTATGTGTGCTTTTATTTATTTATTTATGTATTTATTTATTTATTTATGTTTCCTCTTCTTCTAATAAAGTAGTAGTAGTAGTAATGTACTCCCGCTATGTGGACGATATCAATATTGTAGTTAAGACTAACCCTGATAAAAACCTAGACAATATAGAAAGTAAGACTATGGAGAGCATCCAGCACATAGCTAACTCCATCCACCAGAGTATCAGACCTAGTCAGAATAATGAGATATATATCTCAGTTATGTTGACCCGACGAAAGGATGAAACACATACAGAACTTCATCCATCGGATGCAGTTCTCTGGGTATAGCCATAAAGACAGAGTTAGGGTATAGCCATAAAGACAGAGTTTGGGTATACGTAGGGGCCAAGAAAAAATATGATAGCATAGTCAGCAACGATGCGAACGGAACATGCCCCATGTATAGAAGTAAATCGTGGAATAGTATAGGTAGATTAAACAGTAGACTAAGTAGGTCTGACTCATGGTACAATAACCACAGGTACCAAGGGGTGATGTTTGTAGACTCTACCCCTAAGGGAGTTCTGGCCCATAAATTTAGAAAAATACTAAAGGAAGCAAAGCTTAAGCTTAAGGTAGTTGAGAAAACTGGGAGATCCGTTAGATCACAATTATGTAATGTATACCCCTTTGATAGGAATCCCTACACGAGACACGGCTATATAATTTGTAAAATGAACCCCCGTATCAATTGTAAGACTAGGGACGTAGTGTACAGTATTACATGTATGGAAGGTGAATGCAAAAATATTTCCACCAAGTATATTGGTGAAACTGCACCACCACCACCAACAACAACAACAGCAACAATAACAACAACAACAACAACATCACCACCACTAACAACAACAACAACAACAACAACAAGTATGAATAATCAAAGCTAGCACAACAAGGAGATTCAATATTTTGAGTTTATATATATATTTGTTTTCATCATTCCATAATTAACAATTGTTAATGCCGGATTATTAAATAAGTATATATGTATATGTATTTCATCTTTAAATCGCCTTTTATAACTTTCGTTTATTTATAGTTAAGTAAACGATAAGATCTTAAGTCAGATATGTTTGCTCAGTTTCCTATTAGCATGTGTTTGTATATACTTCCTTCTCTCCACTACACAGAGGAAATATAAGCATTTATGTTTCTCTTTATGCGGAACTTTTTCGGTGTGTACTTACTGGATCAATCAATATAGACATTGGAAGTGATCCAATACGCATAGTAGCCACCATATATATGTGTGTGTGGTGGTCGTTGTTGTTTTGTTTAAACACAGGCAACCCTAATCGAACAGACATATGATCAAAAGCGTTCCAACATAGACCATTCCATCTTTTATAGGCATCGAGGACTACATTATCTCATGTGGCCTTCCCTTTAAAGAAAAACAAAGATACTAGTGTTTAATTTGAACGAAATTTTGGTTGGTATTTCTAGCAGGTCAAACGAATGGGTAGAGGCCCCCTCGTTAGTTCGATATAGGTGGATGTTGAGTGCGTTTCTGTGCACATAGAGAATTGTAGCAGCAAATGAGTGGGTTTATGTGCATATAAAGAATTGTAGCAGGAAAAAGTGGATTTGTGTGCACCCAGAGTATTGCAGCAGCCAAGAGTGGGTCTATTGAATACTGCTCTCACATCTGGGATGGTGTTGCTGCTGCTACACACACAGACATCTTAGACTGCATCCAAAGAAAGGTCACTCGACTGATTGGCATAAAGTCACTAACAGACATGCTCCAGCATCTTGTCCATAGACGTAATGTCTCCTCTATCTACCTTGTCTACCGCTACTACAGTGGCCTCTGCTCCTCGCAGATGGCTAATCTCATACCACTTCCACTCAGGCACTTTTGACTCACTTGTCTCTCCTTCTCTTGTCACCTATCTTGTGTGTAACCCCGCGAGGCCCCCTGGGCGCCACATTAACTCCTACACTCAGTCCTTCCTTCCCAGAACGTTGGTCGACTTGCAATAATTCAAGCGGAACATTATCAGCATCAATCTCACTGGCCTCGGAAGGCCTGTGAACACCAAGGACACTGTCCATTCCACCAGACATAGCAAGTAAAAATTAAAAAAACGTCCCAGGTCAGCTCTAATCTAACAGACCTATAATAAAACGTTTCGATCATGAACAACGCATATATGTTTACATTTTCCATTGCGTCCTTCATTTTTTTTAACGATGGTAATTTAAGAAGTGGCTTGAGTGGAATTTAGTTGCCATCTCTAGATCACCTAGACACACTTGGGTCGGTTCCTATAAGAACCCCTCCGAAACAACTGCGGCAACCGTAAATGGCAAGTTGCTGTAGTTGTTATTCTCGTTGTTGTCGTTGTTGTTGTTGTTGTTTAGCCCAAGACCAGCTCTCAATAAGCAGACTTATTGTTGATAATGATGATGGATCTCTTTCGCTTTCGACGATGAGTGTTCCAATTATTCGATCAACGGAACGGCTTTCTCATTGCATTAGCCTGTAAGTGGCTGAGCATTCGACAGACACGTGTACCCTTAATGTAATCCTGAGGCAGAATCAGCACCACATAGTGTGACAAGGCTGGACTTTTGAATTACAGGCGCAATCCATTCCACGGGCTTCCGCACAGTTTCCGTCTACCCAAATTCACTCACAAGGCTTGGGTCGACTCGATGCTATGATAGAGACACCTGCCCCGAACCTGGGACCTCGTGATTGCGAAGCGAACTTCTTAACCATTCAGCCATACTGGATCCACCAGGTTTATGGTTAAATACCTTCTATCCGTGGCCACACCCTTTTATTCCCATACACATAACCACCTTACTCAATGTACTTCTTTTCTAAGACGGTAGGGGGTGATACGAGGGAGATTTGGCTGTTATTTCTAGCAGAAGGAGTGAGCACGTAGTTTCTCCCTTGTTGGCTCTCCATCCCCGTTTGTACGTGCTGCCAGGAGGCGGGAGAGAAACTAAATTGCTATGAAAATAATTAATCAATCAGTTAATATAGAACCATTGCAGAATTTGATGAAGACACTGTTCTTGAGAAACAATCAGATATATGCCGAATAACACATTACACTCCTGAATAATAGACCCTACAGGCGAACCAGGGAGTCTGAACGTTCCACTGGACCGGCTAGAAATAGTAGCCAAATCTCTCTCAATCGACACACTACCGTCTTAACAAAGGACACATTGAATAATGTAGTCTGGAAACCACTATACCAAAAAAAAAAAAAAAAAGACGGGACGTTCATGGGGGAATGCCTTTGACCATAAATCTGTTCGATCAGGAGATGCTCTTGTACTAAACAACAACAACAATAACTACAGCACCACACCACACCACCACCACCACCATCACCAAAACTACCGCTAGCATCACCACTACCACCACTACGATGACCAGCAACCTACTACCACCACCCCTGCACATATAAGAGAGCTTCTATGTAACTACACGATATCCTGGAAATACTAGCCAAATCTCCCTCAAATCACACCCTATCGTCTTAAATACGAAAAGGACACATTATGCGATGGATTAAGTCGTCGCTAACGACGAATCTTGCCCACCGGGCCACCGATGTCTGCGCCTACATTGGCTAATAAGTCCAAAGCGTGACCCACATTGCCTATTGCATTCAGGACAGATGTGCTGATGCTGTGTGGGTGACGATGATGGTGGTGGAGGTGACTTGTGTGTGGTGGCGTGTCGCACGTCCTGTCGGGCAACCAACTGAGCTGTTCGATCCCTTTCGAATTAAGCAATGCCTTCCTGGCAGATCTTCAGCCATCGTGTCCGGTTGCTGGCCTGTGTTTCCCATGTTGTTCGATCGGTCCGACACGATCTCAGGGTGGCTTTGAGGACATCTTTGTACCACTTACACTGCCCACCCCGTGACCGATGTCCCTCAGCTAGCTGGCCGAATAGGAGAGCCTTGAGGATACGCTCGTCGCCCATACGTGACACATTCCCGGCCCAGCACAGCTGTGCTCGCATGATGATGGACTCGATACAAATTGTGTTGCATCGTCACAGAATCTCGGTGGTGATGATCTTGTCCCTCCAGGTGACGCCGCAGATCTTCCTGAGGCAGCACATATAGAACCATTCCAGCCTCCCCAGATGGGTGTGGTACGTGGTCCACGTCTCACAGCCATAAAGGAGGGTAGATGGAACCACAGTACGGTAGACTTGAATCTTAGTGCTCAGCCAAACACGATGTTCTGACCACAATCGATGCTGCAGACATCCAAATGACCCACTGGCGTTGCTGATGTGTGCCATCCCCTCACCATCGATCCTGCCATTCTGCGAGATCACATCACTGAGGTAGCAGCGGTCTTGAGTGGTTCGTTGTTGGTGGTGATGACGGGACAGGTGGAGAGTGTGCCAGGGTGAGGTTGGTGAATTACCTACCTTTACTTTATACTGATGGTTAGTCCACCGGCACGAGCGTTGAAGTCTCCAAGGTCCATGAGCTTGTCGGAGTGAGGAGTGGCTTGGATGAGCTTGTCGAGCTCTTCGTAGAACTGCTCTTTGGTCTCGTCCATATGCGTCATAATTGGTGCATATGTATTGATCATGGTGACGTAGCCAGTGTCAAGATGGAGCCGCAGCTTCTTCAGCCGTTCCCGACAGGGAGTCAAGGAGCTTGAGGAAGCAAGTCCTGACTGCAAAGCCCACATTGTCCTGCCGGAGTTCGTTTCCTGGACGTCCACTACAGAAGAACGTGTAGCCAGACCCAAGCTTAGTTGAAATAACTGCAAAATTATCATTATTTTAGGAATTTAGAATTATATTTTATAAAATTAAAATAGATAATTTTCGCTGAATGAATAAGTGTTATAAGAAACAAAATAAAATAAAAAATACAATAAAATAATAAAATACGATTAGTCACAGTAGCAGATAACTACAAGTCACAGGCTACAAAACGTTTACAAACGTTTTTGATGGATAATAGGAATCATTGGATGACTTTTGAAAACGTTTTGCAAATAAGGAAATACGATTTTGGGCAGGCAGTTAAATGCAGTTGATTCTCAATTTCTCTTTCGGGTAATTGTGGAAAATCATGGCGTAATTTCAAATGAATAAAAGTAAAAAGTTGACTTACTTGAAATATCGAAAATAAAATAAAATATACTTAACGCTTCATGCATAGGTTAAAATAATTTCATTTTAAAAGCGCATGTGTTACGAGAAAAATAATTTCATTTTAAAAACACGTGTATTACGAGAAAACATAAGTTCATTTTAAAAGCATCATATTTACGTTGCTGTTTTACATTAGTTACTTCTATTCGTACTTTTAGAATAAAACTCCTTTTTACACCGGAAGTAAAAAGAAATAGTAAACAAAACTTATTCGTTTCGTTATTTCAGGTGAGCCAAGATAATTTATACATTACCCCATTCATTTGAAATTACGCTGCACTTCTCCACATATGCCGTCTAGCAACCCCGTAAAGACGCCAAAGATTTGATCGACCAATTGACCCTTTAGCTGCTGGTGACTCCCTGAAATCTCGTATCGACCCCGTGGGGTCACTAGCAACCACTTTGTGATCCCGTGGTGTAGCCAGACCCAAGGTCAGTCAGCTGAGTCCGGATAGGTAGGCGGTTCTTGCTCAGGGCTGCTATGGCGATGCTGTACCAACGTAGTTCCTGTGCCAAGATGGCTGTCCGTCACTGCAGGCTGTTGGCGTTGTCTTTACAAAGTACGAACATTCCATGCAGTGATGTTTATCTTGATTGGCTTGTTTAACTTCTTCATTTTGTTGTTTGCACCGCAAAATTGGATGACCAGTCCGTCACGGTGAACGAGCAAGTCGGGAATGGAGCAAGATTTGTTTAGGGGCACTTTTATAAACCCCACCTCCTGCTGGAAAAAGGCAGTACTGTCTCTGAAAAGGGCTTCTTTTTCATCCTGGCGGGATACGAACTGGGCTGTTGCTCCGGTCGACACTAGAGCGACCATCACACCCAGGCCTCCATGCGTGGGGAGTTGTGGCTAGAGGCTCACAGGAGCCTCCTCTCCTGACCATCCGTCACCACTCGTCACTCACTGCAGGACTTGAAGGTTGCAACTGAGTAGGCATCGAGGGAGTAAACCTGCACGAAGATTATACAAGTGGAGATGGGTTGTGCAGACCCAGGTCTACTCTCTCTTCCCGGCATCCAGCATTGACTGCAGATATGGAGAACATAACGTGCAGCTACCGGGGCGGGTGCAGTAACTGAGCGATACTTTCGTCTTGAAGTCTGCACTAACAGCTGTTGCACTAGCAGAGCTATTTTACCCAAAGCTGGGTGTTGCTAGATGTTAATACACATGAAGTCGTTAGTATAGCAACTAGGTGTAAGTGTAGGGTTATCCGTGCGGCATACCTTGGAGCTAAGCCATCCATACCAGAAATCCAGTACTTCATCTTACCACCCTGTTCTCTGGCTTAAGGAACTTACCAATAGGGAAAATCAGACCGGCTCATTACTCACAAGGTGCTCTAATAAGACAAGCCTAAACTTATCCCATCCATGCCGTGACTGATCTTCCACGCCCAATATACTATGTGTCTCGCTTAAGCAGATTCTTCCATTTCTGCACGTTGCTGGCTGTACACGTATACGGTACTACGGTAGCAGTCTGCTGTAAGATCTTTTGTTCAGCAAGGCAGGCCAGACATTACACATTATGTATATCTAGGACTGCGTTACATATTATGTAATGTAGTCCTAAATATATACAAAAACGACAGGATGGCATGGTTGGAACGCATTTGATCATAGATAAACTGGATCAGGGATGACCTGGGACTAAACGAGAAGAACAACATAGCAGGTTCAGTGTGTATGTACCATCTTCATTTTCTTTATTTCCGTTCAATGCTGTACTACATAACGCTCCATCCTTGGACGGTTTCAGTAACATATCAGCATTCTCTATGAGAAGAGGTTGCCATGTTGCTCCCCACTCGTTCAAACATTCTACAATTCTGTAGAAAGGGACACTGTTAGTGCTCCCCCACAACCCTTCTCACAGCGCATCCTAGCTAAGATAGATATAGATAGATAGATAGATAGATAGGTAGGTAGATAGATAGATAGATAGACAGAGAGATAGAGAGAGAGATAGATAGATAGATAGCTAGAGAGAGAGAGAGAGTGAGAGAGAGAGAGAGAGTTTGTCGATTCGCGTGATGATGAGAGTGACCCCAATATATATGTCTGTATAGATGTATGTATGTATATATATATATATTTCGGAGTTGTACTTGTCTGGCAAGTGTTTTGATCTGAGACCGTGTGTTGAAACTAAAGCAGTTACAGCGTGGAAGACTCGTATTAGCCATTCAAAAAACACACA
>JAOPJM010519471.1:0-5000 GCA_027124095.1 Muusoctopus leioderma
GTATGTATGTATGTATGTATGTATGTATGTATGTATGTACGTACGTACGTACGTACGTACGTATGTATGTATGTATGCATGCATTTCTCTTCAGTACATGAGTATGTGTATGTGTATGCGATATGCACACGTGAATGTGTTCATGTGTTCATTCCAGGAAACTCAAATGGAGAGTCTTTGAACTGTTTTATAAATCTTCACTGTACAACTAACCCGTTGGATTTGGAGGATGCGAGTCAGTTTGCTTTGTTTTTTTTTTCATGGAAAACTCCAGCATTTGTAGGCTGTTATGCAAATCTGTTGTTACATAGCTCAGTGCATCTATGGTAATAGATACAAATGAAAATCTATAGTCTGGATACAAAAGCTGTTCACCGTAGATGTTCTTTTTATCGATAATTTTAGACGAAACATTCACATCCGCTGGGCAGCTGACTTCTACAACAGCGCATGACTTTTGTTCTTTGTCCCATAGAACAGTATTAATTAAGTATGTTGTGTTTTCACCGGGTCGTGTTTGCACCAGGTCGTGTTTGCACCGGGTCGTGTTTGCACCGGTAGAATGTTCCACCAGTGTTCCTTATTTTTAAAGTGTGGATACCTTCTGGTTCTCGTGTACCTTTGGTATGACCGTTCGAACAATCCTTTCTGCGGATAGCCTTATAAATGGTGTTGGCAACATTGTCATGTCTCACGGGAAGGTAGGACCTTGCGAACATTTTTGGGCAGCTGCTAATGATGTTGGTGATATCTTCCACACAGGTATGGCACAATCCAGCGGCATCATTACCTCTTTTATATAATCAGGTATTTAGTAGCTATTTTCTGTTCCCGAATAACGAAGGCGTATCCTTCTAGGTGGTATGTGATGTATCTACCCTGGGTCCAGGAGGAGCTACTCTTCCTGTCAATGTTGTTGCTATTCTCTAGTTTACGGGATATGTACCCGTGCATAACCTCCCTCCATACTGCCTGCAGGAAACGAATATGTCTGCCAGAACTACCCCAGCTCCACTGCAGGTCCACGGCTGATCTTGCTGTCCATAGCAAAAGAGCACAAGGATAGCAACAAACAAGTTAAATAATTATATCTGATTTTCCAACATTTTACTAACTTTTCGTTTATATTTTTCCCTTTGTTACTGAGCGGTCATACGTTGTTCACACACACACACACACACACACACACTCACATACACACATACACATACACACACACACACACACACATGCGCGCGCGCGCGCACACACATACACACACACACGTATAATGCTGAAGGCGTCCACGCTCGGAGAGAACAAAATATATTCATAGTACTCAGCAAATTTTATATTAGTTATGTAATAATCTGCTAGTTTGCATTGAGTCCTTCCCATAGCCTATGGTTTTGTCATTCCGAGAATTACCAAATACTGTATGTATATATATTTATATATATATCCGTTAAAAAGTTAACGAGCTGAAGAAAAAGTACTCAATACCGTAGTAGAGTGTAATATAATATTTATTCAATCCAGTTTCAGTCTTCTATGACTCCGGTGTTTCACCAGACGTGACTACCACGTTGGATCATCAGATATAGACTCTACTACGGTATTGAGTACTTTTTCTTCAGCTCGTTAACTTTTTAACGGATATATATATATATATATATAAATAAATAAAAAGAGAGAGGGATACAACTATAAATTATGATGTATTATATATATATATGCCGAGTTCTGTGGGTTCACTTTTAGATCTTAAACCGAAAGATCACCTATTTCTCTATATACCATAGGGCTCGGTACCCGCTTTTTTGTCCCATCTCTCCATTTCGTTAGCGCTTTATTCCTTTCCCCCACCCAACCCCTTTCATTATCACGCCATTCGGAAGCCTTAACATTCTGCTTTCACTAATCAATTCATGGTGCTAGCTTGAATTTATTCTGTGTAATATATTATATATATATATATATACACATTCACACATATATATATATATAAATACACACACAAATAAACAGGATGGTCATGACTGGAACGCCGTTGATCATAGCTTTGTCTTCTTGTTCAGTCTTGACTCGGGTCATAATTCGTTCTCATCATAAGTTAGAGAAAATAACTCCTTAACGCAATTATCATTTCATAGAAAATCTTTTTGGCGCCCTTTATTTCTCTTCTCCATCTTGTATCTCTCCCGTGCTATCGAGGGAGAGGAGACCTCTATGTAGACGCGCGACCTGCTAAAAATAGCAATCAAATCTCCCTCTTTCACACCCTATCGTCATATAAAATAAAGGAAGTTCAAGATATACAAAAAGAGTGGAACGTTTTTTACGATAGATTCCGATCAGGGCTGGCCCGGGAGCTAAAACAACAATGAAAACCATATCTCTCTCATCATCTACCTCACAGCATGACCACCCTTGTCCTATGTTCTCTGTCCACACAACGCCTGCTTTCTTATTTTCTTCCTCATCCAACTAACTTATTCCCTTATTTTTCAAACAGCTAAAAAAATATTTTCGTGAATCGAACTCTCCTCGTCTTCGTTTTTCTCTCTAGCTAGTGTGGTGTTTGATATTGTTGTTTAACTCCAGGTCAGTCCTAACTGAGCAGACCAATGGTCACAGACGTTCTAGTCGTGACCATCCCGTCTTTTTTTTAGACATAGTATATCTACATTAAAAACGTTAGGGTGGGATTTGAAGGAGATAGGGCTGCTATTTCTAGCATGCCGAGCGTTGTTATTTTAATATATTTCATTTGCGTCGCTGCAAAATCGTTTCCATGGTGGAGAATGACAAAGAAGGGAGTGAAGAGGGGAAAAAACATCGACAATCAACGGATGGGGGGGGGGGAGTAGATGTCCTCACCTATTATTGTTCTAATATTCGTCTTTATTACCATCTCTTTCGCCACCATCATCACCACGCCTCATAATATAAATTCTAGTGGATGTTGTAAATCTCTCCTTTTTCCATTTATGTATCATACCCACTTTTATATATTGAGAGAGATGCAGTGTTACCTTTGTTGATTCCCCGTTGTTTAGCCCTAGGTCAGCATTGGTCAAAGGTGTTTCAGTCGTAACCATCCTGTTTTTTTATTTTGATAGTGCAATCTAGGATTAACATAACATTTTCTACTTTAAGTAGTTGCCGGTAAAAGACTAAACTGCTATATGTATGTATACACACTCAGTATAATATACTGCGCACACATACACATATATTAATATGCTGTGTATGTAAATATTATACCGGCATCTAGCTACGTATGTATATAATGTATGTGAATATATTCATGTTATTTTTTTTTACCGACAAATTTCTCCTGCGCATTTTTCATAAGTATGTATACTTGTGTGCTCGATGTATATACAAGCCTTTTTGTATAATGTCTATATTTAAATATATGTATATATATGATTTATAAATGTATAATGTTTGTGTGTTATATACGGAATATATAATAATCACATGTGACATCATATGTAATTTATGTGTGCTTTGATTTTTTTAATGCGTTAATGAATTCAGTAATGAAGAGAGTATTCGATAAGGTGGGTGCTTAACTGTTGGTATCCACTTTCAATCCTCGATCGCCATCCCTTTATCTTAACGTAGAACTCAACAACAACAAAATCAAATCCCGGGGCTCTTTTTAATTTTTTTGTGGAGTGTCATTCTCCCGAAAAAAAAAATATATCTGAAGCTCTGTGAGAGGTTGTTATGTGTATGTGGAGAGGGATTAGAACCCAGGTATACCGAAAAGGGTGGTGTGCCGAGGGAAAAAAAGTAGGACATTGTTAACCGTTACCGAGAATTGAAACTATTCTTTGGTGGCTGATAATTGCGCGCGATCTCACACACACACATACAGAGCTTTACTTGACCTACCTCCTCCTCTCTTTCTCCCTCTACTACCTGTGTCTCTATCTCGCCAATTAGCTGGCCTGTCTTCTCTCTATCTTTCGTTATTCTTCTCCTCTCTTCCCTAATGTCGTATAATGTTCCTGTAGTCCACTCTTACTATGAGATTTTTAGTGTTCGTATTATCAACGACCATCTCCCCTCCACCTCATCCTGTTGATACATCTATTCGCGCTTGTATAGACGTATATATACGCTAACATTTTGAGAGATCGCTAAAAGCAGTACCTTTGTTTTGATCAACGACTTTCTGCTATCATTTACTGGGACTTAATGACACTAGACTTTCTCCTATCACAATTTAGTCTCTTGCCTGTCTTTCTTTCTTTACCTTTGACTTAATCAGCTTTCATTCTGTTTTCTCTTGACTGGTAGTTGGGTTTATTCATCTAGGTAACTTGTGATGACTTTTTATTTCAATTACTTTCACTTTCGAGAGAGAGGGTAGGTGTCCTCTCAAGTTAGCAAATCATGTGACACTCATTGTATGAAATCAGTTGGTTTAGATGGTTGACATCTCATTCACAATGAAAGAAAACCTCACCGTTTTTACTCTTAGACCTAACTGTTGGATACGAAAAGTATATTAAAAATGTAGCACACGCTAATCGAAAGGCCTAGTTTTCAGCGACTAATTCCTGGTGATTGCTTCAACACCACTGCTGTTGCCACCTTTTTCTTCTACATCGTCGCCACAGTCTCAGTCAATATCACTGCTACCCTCATCTCCACACAACTGACTTAGATAGGGCAGTTGCTAATGATAATCGTTTCATGTTCACCTCTTTTATTAAATTCCATCACAACCTCAACTCCATTCAAGTTTATATGTGTTAGCTTGTGTCGTTGAATGGGATCTTTGCATGTGATTTCTTTCATCTTTCCCTCCCTCTCCCTGGTGGTTGCTTTGACTACACTGGGCGTGGTAGGAGCTGGATCTGCCGACAGCAGACCAGGCGAATCATCTGCTTATAGTAGCAGCAACAGAGTTGGGGTGATAAGGTAGGATGGCTCACAGATCAATATTGTAGTCTGGAGTCGGATTGAACCAAGATTTTGATTATGCTTTTATCAAACGAGTT
>JAOPJM010519471.1:7500-10703 GCA_027124095.1 Muusoctopus leioderma
CTATTTCGATTCGATCAGCCAGACACTGGCTAGAGGAGACTATGGTCGGTGGCTGATCGCTGTTCTGTTAACAAGGTTCATGTGGCAGGAAGAAAAGCATGGACTCTGATGAAGCATTGGTGGGTGTGTCTTAGCAGCGAATGATTCGACCCCTCAGCAGCTGTCTGCCGCAGTCAACCAATCGATTGTGGGCACACAATGCGTGGCCATAGCCACTTAACTTTACCTCCTATACTATTAATACTGTTGAGGAAAGACATGAATATTATACATCCCAAGAGCGGTGGATTGGCAGAATTGTTAGTGTCGGACAAAACACCTTTTGGTATTTGTTCCGGCTCTTTACTACCTGAGTTCAAATCCCGCCGAGGTCAACTTTGCCTTTCATGCTTTCAGGGTCGATAAACAAAGTACCAGTCAAGTACTGGGTTGATATTATCAACTTACCTCTCCTTCAAAATTTCTGGCCATGTGCCTATGTTAGAAACTATTATACATCCCATTTACGTTCCCCCCCCCCCCCCCGCCACTAAAGTCTGTAGGGATTATCAACTATTAAAAGTAATACTGAACTGATGTTTTTTTTTTTATATATAAAAAAAAAGGGACCCCCTCTAATGCTTGACTCCTTTATAAACAGTGTAAAATAAATAGTTTATTAGTTCTTGTGGGGTTTGTTTTGATTTTCCCCCTTTTCAACCAATGAAAGAAAAATAAATATATAAATAAAATATTTCTTGATTCTAAATAGCTGATAGTTAAATTTACATCAACTTAGGTTATACTTTGACTGGTAAAATCTAAACACTGTTATAGCAATTCTGATAACCATCTGGGGTGTGTGAATTCTATCATCGGGATAGTCAAGGTTTGCTTAAATGCATACATTACTCACTTGCAGACTCACACATATGCATGTGTCTACTTATTTGTTCATACACACTTACACATACATACACACACATACACACATACACACACATACATAAACAAACACATACACACACACATGCAGGCAGGCAGGCAGGCATACTATAACTTGGTATGTCTATTACCTTATCTTCTTCCTACAGATATCCTTGTCAGATTGGTATAGGCATGCAAACGTTTCAGTACTTACTTTTATTCAATTGACCTGTTGACATCCTTGTGTAAAGGTTTTACTCATATAATCAATCTATCTATCTATATAAACATATATAATTCTATCTATCTATATCTATCTATCTATCTATCTATATCTATCTATATACATACACACATGAAAATAAAGACACCTGCACTTCACAGAGCTCATTTTTAATTCATTTAAAAGTATTTTTCACAGTGCTCTATACCTAAATTAGAGCTATCGCAAAAGTTTGTGTGAAAGGGGTAATCCAGAATACACCGATACAAAGAATATATGTGTATATTACCATACCGAGACATTCTTGTAATGTTCCATTGCCTATGTTGCAACTAATCAGTTGGAATAATGACGCAGAATCTGGTGATACCATTATATATATCTCATACATTGGGCCACAAGGGGTCGTCGATATAGAGTGAAAAGGATGGAAAATAGGAATGGAACAAATGGCAGTAAATAACCTCACAGCGGCAGTAATTGACCTCTATAGTGCTCGACCATACTGATTTAAGTATGAGACCATACTGATCCAGTATATTACTGGTACATATTTTATCAATTCTAGAAGGATGAAAGGCTGAGTAGACATCAGTGAGATTTTAAACTGAAAATGTAGAGAGAAGTGAAAATTAAATACACTGATATATATATATATATGTATATATGTATATGTATATATGTATATATGTGTATGTGTATTTATGTGTATATGTATATATGTATATGTATATATGTATATATGTGTATGTGTATTTATGTGTATATGTATATATATGTGTATCTGCTGAAGATTCAACAATTTGGCGATTGATTAGGGGTTATCCCCAAATTAATTAGGCAAACCAAAGGG
Source organism: Muusoctopus leioderma (assembly GCA_027124095.1). Classification (NCBI taxonomy): domain Eukaryota; kingdom Metazoa; phylum Mollusca; class Cephalopoda; order Octopoda; family Octopodidae; genus Muusoctopus; species Muusoctopus leioderma. The sequence goes on from JAOPJM010519471.1 coordinate 9,483, forward strand.
TTGATGAAACACGAAGTACGTTGTGTACAGGAAACTGTATATTTGAATTTCAGAAATTTAAATATAGGCACAGGTTAGCTCTCTCGGATGAGAGACTATTAATATGTGTATATGTATATATGTGTATATGTATATATGTGTATGTGTATGTGTGTATGTATGTATGTATGTATGTATATGTATGTAGGATATGTGATGGCTGGAAAGAACCGATGCATACATGAATGACAGAGCACAAGTGTGCTGTGAGAAAAACTGTGTATCAGAGGTATCTGCTATAGTGTGCAAAAGAGGACTGTGATGGTATGGGTATGTGATGTGTATGAAGTATGGTAAGCTTGGTGAAAAAGTGTCAAACGATGCAAGTAGAAGGAACCTTTAGAAGAGGAAGACTGAAGAAGATAAGTACCAGTAATATACTGGAGTTTGAGTGAATTGATGGTATCTCCTCACCTACAGTTGACTATAACCCTTCTACAAATTTATGGCTTTGTGCAAATGTGATGATAAACAAAGCACTAAAGCACCAGACTAGATGCGTGATAGTATTAAATTTTCATTTCTCTAAATTTGCAGTTTAAAATCTCACTGATGTCTACTTAGCCTTTCATTCTTCTAGAATTGATAAAATATGTACCAGTAATATACTGAATCAATACCTGTCCCCCCCCCCCCCACACACACTTACTATAAAAATTGTCTGTTGTATTTAATAAATAATTTGTTGTTGTTTTCATATGAAGCATAACTTGAATTTCAAATTATTGTTTTTTATTTCTTTTACAGAGAAGTTCACCAATCTGGGAGGATTTTACCAATAAGGCCACAAAACTGAATTCGTCACTGAAGTAAGTACTGAAAATATAAAGCTTCTTTTGTTGAAGCTTTGCACACACTCACACATACTTGAAATTGGTTATTAATAATACTTTCCTTACAAACCTACTTATAAAGTTTGAGCACACTACCACCATATTCTCTGTCTGATTTTCCATAAGTATAAGTATATATGTATATATATATATATATAGATAATTATGTATATAGATATAGATATATATAGATATATATATAGATATATAGATAGATAGATATATATAGATATATAGATATACATATATACATATATATATATATATATATACATATATATATATCATCATCATCATCATCATCGTTTTACGTCCGTTTTCCATGCTGGCATGGGTTGGACGGGTGATT
>JAOPJM010519494.1:0-10702 GCA_027124095.1 Muusoctopus leioderma
GGATCTTATTCTTTGATTATGGTATTCTTGTCTAGTTGTATGTTGTAGGTTTTCAAGAGTTTTCCTTTAAAGAATGTGGCTTTAGCACATTTATCAAAGCGAAATTCAATTTTAATATCATCACTAAATTGTTTTACAATTGTTAAAAGTCTTTCCAGCTGTTGATCATTCTTCGAAAAAGGTTTTAGATCATCCATGTAAAGGAGGTGATTGATTGATTTGTCGTATATTTTGTATCCATATCTTGTGTCATTTAACAGCTTACTTAGGGGAATGAGAGTTATGCAAAAGACAATAGGTGATAGAGAATCACCTTGGAAAATGCCGCAGTTTATTTTAATGTCACCAGCGTTTACAGTACCTGTCTCTGAATTCAGTATCAAGCTTGTCTTCCAAAGCTTCATGCTATTTGATAGAAAATTTCCAATTACTGGAGAGATTTTAAAGATTTCCAAGCATTTCTCAATCCAGCCATGGAGAAGGCTATCAAACGCTTTTTTGTAATCAATCCATGCAATGGAAAGATTTTTGTGTCGTTTATGGCCGTCTTCAAGAATCATTTTTTAAATTAAAAGCTGGTCTACACCCGAAACACCCTATGTTGTTTCTCTCCCATTTTGGAGATCCGTTTTCTTGTTCCTATCATGTTCTGTACTGTTAGACCTATTTATTCATGCATCCTTAATAGTATTATTGATCTCATCCTTCCACTCTATGTAAATAACCCACCTTTTTTTGTTGCTTTTCTATGTATTTCGCCTTTGTACTATCCCCAACGTCTTAGGCCTTTATGGCCAATAAAAGAAAGTATTAGAATAGTAAGTGCGTCGGACAGAATGCCTTGCGGTATTCGTTTCGGCGCGCTACGCCCTGAGTTCAAATCTCACTGAGGTCAACTTTGCTTTTCATCCATCCGGGATGGATAAAATAAAGTACCAGGTTTAATTATTGTGTGTGTTTTTCGGTAATAGTTTAATTATTTGTATCATCAAAATTCTTTATCTCCTTCATTCTATTTCTATCATTCTCTCACTATATACAGCTGTTATTTTATCACATTACCTGTCTAATTCTCCCTTTCTATCGTAGGGCTGTATCTTCTTTCTACCTCTTCTCTCCCTCTCTCTCTATTTCACGCTATATTTCTCTATCTCACGATATCTCTCTCTCTATCCCACGCTATCTCTCTCTCTCTCTCTCTCTCTCTCTCTCTCTCTCTCTCTCTCTCTCTCTCTCCCTCACGCTATCTCTCTCTCACTCTCTCTCTCTCACGCTATCTCTCTCTTTTCATTTCTCACACTTTTCCTATATTTAACGGCCTGCATGACAGACAGCCTGTTTCAAAAGCTACTGACTCCTACCCTGTAAACCTCCAAACTATCTATTTATCTATTTAATCAACCACTTTTTATGGTACATTTGATCACTCACTTTCACCTCTCTAGCACAACTACCGATTTCACCTTACAGCAACACAAAAAGCGTGAAACAGCCAACAAAAATCTGAGTTCAAATCCTGCCGAGGCCAACTTTGCGTTTCATCCATCTGGGGTCGATAAACAAAGTACCAGTCAAGTACTGGAGTTGATTTAATCGACTTAGACCTCACACCAAATTTCTGGCCTTGTGCCAATAAAAGAAATCATTATTGTTATTATTATTATTAGTATTGCGATTGTTACTCTTATTAGTATTGTTATTGTTAGTATTATTCTTGCTATTATTAGTTATTATTATTATTGTTGTTGTTGTTATTGATTGATTGTTTGGTTGACATAACCGTGACTTCCCGTACTGAAATCAAATTCTGCCGATGTCAACTGTACCTTTGATTATTCCGGGTCCGATTAAATAAGTACAGAGTCATACGAAGCTTAATTAATTCAAATATACCCCACTCCCATATGTGTGCTCTCGTACCATATCAGAAATTATTATTTTTCTGTTTTTCATGTTCGTTATTTTCATAATTCGATTCTGCATAAATCTCTACCGTTTTTATAATTTGCCTTCGTAATGTCCCATCATTTATCGTCCGTGTGCTCTTATACGAAACATTTACTATTGTGGCGAATTGGCAGTCATTTGAACTGCACTCTGAGTTCAAATCCCCCCTAGGTCAACTTTGCCTTTCATCCTTCGGGGGGTAGATAAAATAAAGTACTGGGGTTGTTGGCCGTGTGCCTATGTTAGAAACAATTATTATTATTTTTATTATTATTGGATATCAGCGTGAACGGGCGTGTTTTTCTTCGTCTCTCGCTGTTGACTAGTCTTTGGCTTGGTTTTATCCGGAATTTACCACTAGCTGGAAGATATATTTTGCGAATGTGTGCCAAGTAAGCGTATTTTACAAGGCAAGTAGGTTTTATTCGACTTTTCTTTTGAAAAAATCATTTTATTAATATTTTCGACATTGTTTTCGTTGGAGTCGCTCTCTAATGGCGACAAATCTACGAAGAAACGCCCTCCGAAAGGGTGAAAAAAAAAGTGTACACAGTGCTACAAATACGCGGCAGGAAGGCCCGAAGGGGCCTACCTTGCAACCAAACATAAATGTTACGAATACGAGGGACCCATAATCTTCGGAAGAAGGGAATTATTGAGTCTTTCTGAAGGCTCGCTCGGTGACAACAACAATTACAGCATTCGCACTTTTTGTCACACAGACACAAAAGTCAACGAGCGAGGTATGCACACATGGAACTAGTTTCGCCCAGATAACCTCAAATATTGAATATCTGAACTTGAAAACAGCACAGGCCGAAACGGAGCAATAGCAGAGCTGCGTCCAAAAAGACTTAATCATCTTGCCTGAAGATTACATTCAGAAGCAGGCAAGGAGAAAACTAACTTATCTTTGTCTCACGAAGGAAGGAGAGGCTTATTCTTTTCCCTCTAAAGAGCAACTAAAAGAAGGCCTGGCAGATATATGGGGGAACATTTTAAACATTGACAGGGGTAAGGTCTACTATCTCCCTAACCTTCAGGACCGAAGACGAGGCACAGAAACAAGCAAAATATGTGCGCGAAACACCCGCGCATAAGCTTGTACCCCGATATATGGGCAGCGCAATACAAGGGTCAGAGGGATGGCAAGGAACACTAACCCGTTGATCATTTACACCTTTGTAAAACAATATGGGTGGGTAGTGTGTGCCAAATCATAAGAAATGATATGCGGGGGGTAGCATGGACTTACAAGTCCTTATGACCCTTCAGAACCACAAGGCTATACCGGAGCTGTGCTCCATTGTGGGCACTGAAACTAAACCAATACGACTTTCTGCAGGGCAGAAAGCCAAGCTGTTATAGTTGTGAAAGCGAAAGCCATCTCAGGGCTTTCTGCACCCAAGAGCTAGAAAGGAGAAGAAAAAGTAAACAAACTCTGGAATCTGCTGTTCCTGTAGCACCGCCAGCTGGACAACCGGTTCCGGCTCCGATGATAGCCGAAAAACCAAATCCGACCCCGTTGCCAGAAGCGAAGCCACCCTCTCCTTGTCTGAAGATTGTATAAGTAGTTGTCGCGTGCTTGGTCAATGTCGAAGCTCTCCCTCCTGATAGTACCACCTCATCCACTTGTGAGGAGGAGAAACAAATGAAGCCCAAGGAAGACTGGCAGAGAGTTGGTGAAAAGAAGAAAAGGAAAAAGAAGCAAATAAACAAAAAGGGGAACCAGTCCCCTCAGAGAGCACCAAGGAAATTTGAGGAGAAACCTGAACTGTGGGACTCATCCAGTTTCAGTCATCAGGGTGAGCAACAATGAACTCCTAGATATATTGTTTGATCTAGAGGAGGCCCATCCGCCTAATATGTGGATGGAAAAAGAACTGGAACATAACAACCTCCAGCCTGAAGAGAATAGACTGTTAGTAAAAACCACAAAGGAGGTCTACGAGAAAATCAAATACTTCTGTCTATAAGATGTTGGTCCTTTCGTGGACGAGCCTAATAAACAGATGCTCATGGGTGACTTCGGTGGCCCACGAGAAATTTATAATGTTTGGTGGGCGAACAGAGGTGTGGGTTACTCTTACTCGACCTAACATTGAGTTCCCACCTGTGTGTGGGTGGGTAACCATAAATGTCTTTCATGTGTTTATAATATTATATCTTGTTTTAATTATTGTGTGTTTTAAAATAATTTTAAAACTTATTTCATGTTCTCATTTTATTAGATTTTTAAACCGTCAATTGCATAATGTCCTCACCTCTCCTCTCGTATTATATAACCTTGTTTCGTCCAATCCCACATGTATTGTAACCCCATGTTTTCCACGTTCTATTGTATTGCATGTTTGGGCCCTTGTGGCCAATAAAGAAAGAATTATTATTTATATTACTACTACTACTACAACTACTAGACGGAGATTTATTTTCCTAAGATCAAAACTACTTCTAAAGAAACAATACCAAAACTTCTTTCTTTTTTTTTTTGGTCTATTTCATGCATGAATATTTTCTTTCTTTGTAGATTACGTTCAGTCAGAGGACGATCACAATTCCGTTGGTAACAAGTGATGTGAATAAGAATGTATTCCACAAGTTGTTGAAAAAAAAGTGGAAACTCAGATCGTTTTCGTCTCCAAAGGCACATATCGACATTTTCTAATTTTTATAGAGAAGTACAAATAGAAGTTTGAGGTGGATCGCAGTCGCAAACCATTAGAAACTTTATACGTGCATAATTTTTATAAACAACGTGGGATGATTAATTACTTCATTTAATTCATTTTTATATAATTATTCATTTTGTGTTTTGTTGATGGATTGTTATTTTTCAGAGTAAAATAAACTAAAACGTTTGGTATTAATTCTTCTTCCAGTTTTATTACATAAACAATAATACTCGCTATTGACTTCTTAACGGGACCAACTTGTTAAATATAATTAAGATTCATATGAAAAAAAAAGTCATGGGTTAATTATTTTTTACTAATGTTTGTGAATAAATACTATATGGAATACTTCGAATTTTGTTTTCCCGTGTATTCATTTATCTCATTCGGATTAGATCACCATTTTTGTTCCAAGTACAGACTCAATTGTCATTGACGAAGCGATGGTGGTAGTAGCGGCGGTCGTCGTCCATTATTATTATCCAGTTGTGACCTTCCTGTATAAGACGGCAGAGTGTGATTTGAGGGAGATTTGGCTGCTAATTCTACCAGGTTGAGCGGCTGAATAGAGGTTTGCTAGGTGTGTGTGTGTTTTAGTTATATGAATAGAAAAAACCTGTTGCAGCTAGACTAGAAGGATGAAAGAAATGGAGAAAGAAGAAAATCATCAAGAATGTTATGATGATTTAGAAATGAAGAAGACTTTCATGTGTACTAATGTAATGTGAATATCAAGGCGGCGAATTGGCAGAGTCGTTAGAGCATCGGTTTGAATGCCTCTGTGCTTTGAGTTCAAATCCCGCCGATGTCAACTTTGCCTTTCATCCCTTCGGGGTCGATAAATAAAGTACCAGTCCAGTACTGGGGTCGGGTTGATTCTTCTCCCTCTCTCTCTCTCTGGAAGAAATCGGCTGTGGTCAGACCTGGAGAAGGAAGGGGTAAATAAGGGGTCCGTGAGAAAATTCATTTAAATAAAAAGGAGTTCTTGGTAGTGGTGAGGTTGGGAACCACTGCTCCAGTTCTTAGAAACCTTGAATGGTTGCCATTTTGTTTATCGGTACCTTGAACTGTAACTTAAGACAAACAACGAAACTACTACCCAAGGTTTGTGTTGTTATTGAAAGAAAAACATAAAAATTCCATTTACACCAAAGTCGCGAGTATTGTCGATAGATTTGTGGTTTCTTTATTTCTTAAGTTTTCCGGCTGTACGATACAAAAATACATTATCTGCTTTTCTGGTAGTTGTCTTGCATGCGTTGTTGTAATGGATAAACGCCCCCAACCTGGTGATAGTGGGTTACTACCTTCAGATGAAGCAGCATTCTTCTGCAGCGCGGCAGTGAGTGAACCACTTGAGAGTTTGAGGTTGTTGGCTTTGGTTGTGTGAGGGGTATGGAGTGACATACCTAAAAGAACGGTTTCATTTACGTGCTTAGCTGCTCCAGATGGGTTAGAGGTGAAGTACATTTACTGCTAAGCGGAATCAGCATATAACAGGCGAAGTTCCGACTAGTTAGCTGATTTGAAGTACCAGAGGTTCCTGGATACAGGGGTTGTTGTGCCATTTGATGGGATGTGTGTTGCTTTTATTAGGCACTGAACATGGCCAAGAGTATTTGGAAAGTTGGCGCAGTCAGATTTACAGGTACGTCATGATGCTAACTTTTGTTGCAGGTCATTCAAAGTAGAAGAAGCAGTGCTCATAATCTTTGAGGGTCCTTCTAAACTGGTAAGATTGGTGCGGTTGGTGTTCAGTTTGAAAATCTGTAGGAAAAGCGTGAGATGGGAGGGTACAGAAAGTAGGAATTCTGTGGAGGCAATATCTGGTTGGTGAGATACAATATGAGTGCCAAGAGGAGAAGATACAGGCGTGTCGGGTGGGTCTGGGGGGAGCAGGTATACAGCTAGTTAGTTTCGAGAAGTAGCTGGAGCAGACAGTTCAGAATAGTAAACGATTCGGCCTGTATGTAAGTAGTTTCAGCGTGGCGGGAGTACAAGAGCCAAGAGGAGTTGTGTGCATTGAAGTCACTGAGGACGATGAGTGGAGATAGAGGTAAGCTTAAATGGATATCCTCCATATAGAATGAGAGTCTATCAACTTCATATGAGCTTACAGCAATGTGAAAGAGGAACTTTGAGCCAGAGTAATTGTAAGTCTTTTTTGTTGATGTCTAGTTGAAAGAGAGAGATGATTGGTAAAGAGAGTGGATTTTACGTAAGTGTAGGCACTACCTTTCAGAAAGGATTTGGAATATACAGTGTAGCATGGACAGCAGAGATTGGACTGAAGTCCACGGATGCTGGTGCAGAGGTTAAGTTATCCCATAGATAATGCATCTTATCCAAAGAATTATTATATATTTTAATCTCATTTTATTTATTCATTTTTAGATGATATGTTCTTCACCGACAATCTCTGATATCTTTTGAATTATAATTTTCTTAATTATTCAGAAGAAATGTCACGAAGACTATCATTACAATTCAATTATGCGTAGATAATCAGTGTTTGGTAAAGACCATAATCGATAAAAGGCCTGTGTAAGTCCATAAACGTTTATCTCGTTATCATCAAGACGTTCTCTATGAAACAGTAGCTTTAGAAAAAAAGGTATTTAGATTAACACATCTTAAAATTCTTGTTACTTGGCACAAAGACCGCAAGGAAATAAGATATGATAAACCTGCTTTTCCTTAATGTTAGGAGTATAGGTGTAGCACATTGACGTTAAACTGAAATGGAAACCGCATTGCGGTTTCGACTTCCCATGGTGAAACGAAAATATATCGAATCCTTTAAAACCTTATGAATGTCACTAACTCTAAAGCCAATAGTGTTTTCAGAATGGTACATTTTTTGGCAATATTTCTTTTCGAAATAGCAATGTTTACAAAATTATTAATTGAAGATCTATCAAACTGATTCGTAAGTCTGACACTGTGATGCTAACAAGAGAAAGAGAATCAGGTGCATCAAGTTGATTTAACTGAAATAGTTATACAATGACCAAGTTCAGAAGAGTAGAAGTGTTGTAATTGTCGTTGAAGAGTCAGAAAGAGGACACAACTCGACAATAGGTAAGTTTTTAATGTTAGTGAGCGAAGATTTCCTATTGGGTGGGCGAGGTTTACGTTTTTATATGCAATTTAAAATGTGTTGTGGGTGTACTGTCCTATATGTGCGAAGGAGTATTAGTTCTTTTTATATGGTCAGCAAGTGGTCAAGGAGGAAGTATTTTCTGGTTCTGCAAAGGATACTTATCCTATAGTTCAGAATAATTACAAATGGTATGATCTCAGCAAACCTGGCGTAATCGTGATTATGTACGTTCACGTGTGCACAAATGTGGATGCGTATTTATACTTGTATGCAAGTGTCTTAAAATGTCTGTTCTAAAGGTGAATTTTTTTTCTGTGTCATTTCTGTAGAAATACGATAAAAGAGGTTATATTTTAATTTAACTGACTGCAGGCAATAGATAATACTGATAATAGTTCTTCTGGTGTGTGCTATTTTAAACCCTTATTCTGGTTATTATTAAATCCTGATTATATAGCAACATGTTTTTTTCTTCTCACCATCTACCAACTCCTGCCCACCTTTCCTAATTAGTATTTATCTCCCACTGTCTTGTTGAAAGCGTCTTTTCACATACGCATATGCACGTTGACCTTTCATATACATACAGACATACACACACATCTTTAATTAAATTACGTGATAAAGGCGCCCAGAACGAAACGCCCAAATGTATATCACCTGATTCGAACACTCATATCGGTGCACACGCTTGGAAACGTGGATGTCCTAACACATGCACATATACAGACATATAATTCAATAGTATTTTTTTTAATAACAATGCAAGTATTCAGAGATATATTTGCATTGTAACTAAAGGGAAAATGTTGAATAATTTTCTGTTTCTATTGTACAGAAACTAATTACCATCATATTTCCCCAGAGCCTATTGTGATATTCTTTTTTTTAAATCTATTTTTGATATTTACTTCCTTTCAAGTCAGAATTTTATTTTCGGTTCCTGCTAACTTCATAACTATATAAAGTGATCACCATTGGTACTAATCAAATCGCTGTCAGCAGGTTTATACGAAGGAAGACAAAACCGTTACTGCCACTAGAAATAACAAGAAAGGATGGCCCACTATTTACTATATATAATATTATTTTCTGTAATATGTTTGACTGTCAAGGCGACTTGCCAACAAGAAACAAATTGCTTTGCCCCAAAATGCTACTGCAGCAGTCATTCATTTCCAAACATGGATGTTGAAGACATACCCCAGATGGTTTACTTTGGGTTCGACGATGCAGTTAACATCCTAGTTAGCAAACATTATGATAGGATATTTAATAATACTCATTCTAATCCCAATGGCTGCCCTATCAAGATGTCACTCTATGTATCTCATCACTACACTGACTACAACTTAGTTAACAAATACTATCAAGACGGTCATGAGATAGGTGTTCATAGTGTTGATCACAATAAAGTAAACACTCATCAGTTGATTAAATACCAGGCCGGAGAGCAAAGAAAGAATCTGATGCGCCTTGCAAAAGTCAAGGGCAAAGATATCGTTGGATGGCGAAGTCCATTTTTAATACCAGCAGGAGATGCACAACCTACAACATTAAATGAGCTGGGATTTAAATATGACATAACACTTACATATCCCAATCTAAACAACGTTATTTGGCCTTCTACATTAGACTTTAGATGGCCATATAACTGTAATGTACCACCATGTCCAACAAATACTGTGAAAGGATTCTGGGAAGTTCCTGTCATTTCTTTGAATGATATAGCTAAAAGATATAAATGCGCGTATGCTGACTCGTGCGCAATTCAACCTAACAATGAAACCGAAATTGTTGATTACCTTTGGGATAATTTCCAAATCTATTATAACAGTTCTCGTGCTCCATTCGGCCTCAATATGCATGCTGCATGGTTTTGTATCAAAGAAAATGAAAGAGTTCCCGCTATGAACAAGTTTTTAGAGAAAATCCTGGCCTTAGGAAATGTATATGTAGTTAGTGTTAAACAAGTATTAGAATGGATGGAAAACCCAACACCATTATCAAACATCACAGAATTCAAACCATGGTCTTGTGATCCTTCAAAAAAAATTTTTTAATGAAAACAGACAAAAGTGAACATTCCAAATTCCATAACATTTCTTTTTAAAAAAACTGAACATTTAAAAAATGTTTACGGCGTCGTAAAATCTGTCTCAAAATGATCACATTGTTACTTTAGTATATAATCTCTGTACGAAGTAACCAACAAGTTCTGTTCATGTGTTTTTAAATCAGCTGAAGCTATATGTTATTCGGCTTACTTTCTCGTTAATGAATACATACATCAAAACTTGAAAAACTGTTTTTATTTATAATTAAGTCATGAACTATTTACTTTAAAAGGATTTACATTGAATATGCATTATATGAGTAACTCTTTTATGTATTTATATAATTTATACTTCTATTTATATATTTAATTTATAAAAAGAAATCTTCAACATTTCACAAAGCCGATATGATTGTAAAACAGAGCAAAGCTTGAATTGCTGTTAATTCTGTAGCATCTCAAATGTATAACAATTATAATCACCAGATATATGAATTAAATTATATGATGAGCATTTTTATATAAAATCGATATGATAAATACCTTGTTGACATTGTTTCCTTTTATTTTGACAAAGCTTTTATTTATGAGGAATTATTATGCAAATTTGGTTCAAGGATACAAATATACATATGGACATCATAGATAAACAAAATCCACTCACATTTCTGTCGACTCTACCAAGTTTCTATTATGGTATTGTGAAATCCTTCAATATATTTACAAAAAGAAATTCGTGTAATTGTTTGATATTTTGATGTATATAAGTATATATTATGTGTATATTTGCATATATGTATACATAGGTGTATATTTGTATATATATGTATGCAAATGTATATATTTGTATATATGTATATATGTATGCATATGCATATGTTTATATTTGTATGTATATATGCGTATGTTTATAATTGTATATAT
>JAOPJM010519501.1:0-10702 GCA_027124095.1 Muusoctopus leioderma
GTGCAGTCATCATTAACTCGCATCTAATGAAATATATTTATCACCACAATCTTAATTTACTAGTATTTATATATTTATTTTATATTCTTCCTGAGGAAATTGGTGACTTTTTCTTTTTTCTCTAGGCGATCTGTACGCTGAAACATTTTATGTCATCCTAAGCAGCAGGCACAACTGTAATTATAACCTTGCTCTTACCAGTATTCTCATCTCATATGAAAACTCCACATTTTCTTTCCGTAGGGGATGCAAAGTTTATGGCGTAGGTATGTTGTCTAGACTAAATTCTATATTCTATCGTCTGCTAAAGTACAGAGCCTATGCTTTTGTAGAATTCATTCATTATATAAAGCATTTTTCACCAGGCTGAGACTTTCAGCTATTTCTATATTTTCTCTTATTCTTCCAATCTATTTCCTGCATCCACTGATCACCAAAATCCTCAATTAGGTCTTTGGTTTTGATCACTTGTCATTCAGCATTTAAGTCATTTAACGCTGTCTGTCTCGATCTGAATTCACCTTTTCAGTGTTGTCAATTGAAGCGTTCTGTACGCCAGTCCACTTGCCATTAGCACTAAGGGAATAGAGGAGTTATATGTTCCTTATGATCTATTACTACTAAACACATTCTTTACACGGATGTTGTTGATTCTACACTCAGAATCTTATGATAACTGCTATACTGTGACTTCTCGTTTATTTCCATGTGCCTATTATTTATTTGCAATGGTCACTGCTATTTGTTCATTCTCTATATGTGTGTCTTATGGACAGACGGAGACAGATAACAGAGAGAAATATTCTTCTCACCATCACCCCAGGCTTCAATAAAAAATGTGCCCCCCCCCATATATATATATATATATATATATATATATAACGCAATATATATATATTTTTTTCTTTACCATTAGTACTACTACGATTGCTGCCAGTAATACTGCAACTACTGCTACTATTACTACTGCTACTACTATTGCTACCACTACCACTCCTCTTTGTAAGACATACCCTGACAATCAGAAGGGCATGGCCCGCAGACCTCTTCATTGCAAACATACCCGAAAAAGTTATTTTTAGCATTCTCCTTTCTAAAGCCATGACCTGCAGAGGTAGAAGGAGGGAGGTTGTACACACCCTGAAAATACTGAACTAGACAATGAGAAAAAGAAAAGAGGAAAGGGAAGAAGAAAAAGAAGGAAGAAAAAAAAGAAGATATTTTCCAAATTATTTGCTATAATATTCAGTTGCAGAGAAACCGTGTCAGTGAACAGGTTGCAACGAAAATGTTGACACCCACAATAAATTGAAGTAAAATTAACAGTTTTGTGTGTATTTTGAATGGCTAATACGAGTCTTCCACGCTGTAACTGCCACCAGTGAAGTCCACAGCGGGATTTGAACTCAGAGCGCAGTGAACCACAACGAATACTGCAAGGTACTCTGTCCAACGTGCTAACGACTCCACCAATTCGCCGCCTTCACTAACGACTCCACCAATTCGGCGCCTTCACTAACGACTCCACCAATTCGCCAATAATAATAATAATAATAATTGTTTCTACCATAGGCACAAGTCCAACAACTCCAGTACATAACTGGTACTTTATTTCATCGACCACGGAAAGATGAAAGGCAAAGTTGACCAGGGCGGCGGCGGGATTTGAACTCAGAGCGCGTTGAACCAGAACGAATTCTGCAAAGCATTCTGTCCGATGCGCTAATGACTATGCTAGTTCTCCATGACCATCATCTTCAACAGCATTAATTACTAATTACTAATTATATCAGCATTTCTTGATGAGGGATCAAATATGCAGATAACAATGTATAAACAGTGTATAAACAGTGTACAAACAGTGTACAAACAGTGTATAAACAACGCGCCTGCGCTCTTTTGACATTCACATAACTACATGTATATTTGCACATCTGTATAGACGTACATTCTCTTACACACTCGTAAATTTACATACTCTTTTCAGATCGACCCCAGTACTTTTGAGTCTGGTACTTATCTTATCGGTCTCTAAGCCGAAACACTAACAGACAGACAAACACACATACACATACATATACACACACATATATATATATATATATACACGACGGGCTTCTACAGTTTCCGTCTACCAAATTCACTCGCAAGGCATTGGTCGGCCCGAGGCTATAGTAGAAGACACTTACCCAAAAGAAACAAGACTTGGAATGAAGAGATATCTCAAAAAGGCTGGGTTTTGACATAACTAGCTGCCACTAAATACTGTCTACTCAGTAGCCAGCAATAACTATAATTGTTTCTAACATAGGTGCAAGACCAACAACCCCAGTACTTGTCTGGTGCTTTATTTTATCGATCCTGGAAGGATGAAAGGCAAAGTTGACTTCGGCGGGATTTGAACTAAGAACGCAGTGAGCCAGAACAAATACTGCAAGGCTTTCTGTCCGGAACAATAACAACTCTGCCAATTCGCTGCCTTAACAGCAATAACTATAATTAAAGTTATATACCACTCATACTGTGAAAAATACTGTTTTCTGTGATAATACATCCATAAAGCTTAGCAAAAGAACTTGACATAGTTACAGATGAATATTTTATGCAAACATTTGGAATATTTTTTTTTAGTGTTAAGTGGTTTTTGCCTAGGACCTAAATTTTACCAGAGAATATAATTTCTATTGTATCATGAAAACAAATTTATTTTCATCTCTTCCACTTTTCACGTGATTTGTACTCTTGTCTGACCAGTACATCATATTCCATGTAGTGTCAAGTCAAAACCTTTTGATTTCATCTAATGTTAGCAAACAATATTAAGTAGACATTAGATTTTGATGAAGGAGGAATGTCCCAATATCTATTAATCTGTATTCATTTACTTTCATCATAGAAACAATTTTAAAAAAAACTTATGATCTTATTTTTAATAGAACATTTTTCTAATTAAATGTTATACATCGTAAAATGTTGGTATTTGTTAGGTATTTTAGTCATTTCAGAGTGACTTTTATAGACAACTCTGTTCTTGCAATATTCATTGTGAGGCATCAAGTTTAAGATTAACGAACTCAACTTTAACATTTATCCAATTTAAGGTTTGTTAAAGTCATTGGTTAAAATTGAATTCAAAAACTAACTTCATAGTGTTCATAACTTATTAATAATTTTAGTTGCCAATTGGATGTATGTATGCATTGCCCAAATCATTAGCCTGTGAACCATCTAACTGTTTAATGGAAAATATTGATTTCTAACATTGGCCCAAGGCCACATTTTGGGGGGATGGGATGTAGTTGATTTAATAGGCACCAATACTTAACTGGAGCTTATTTTATCAACCCCAGATAGAAAAAGAGTAAAGTCCATCCTGACGGGATTTAAACTCTGAATGTAAAAGGACATAGCTAAATACTGCAAGGCATTTTGTCCAGCGCTCTACCAATTTTGCCATTTACTGGTCTTTGTTTAGTGGAAAATATTAAAATAGATCTATCTAGAACTTATTGATTACTAGTTGAATGCACTGGCTAATTAAGCTACCTCTCATTTTGTCCAGATAACTTGTTCAGCAATTACTCCTTCCTTCTAGATTAATATTCTTTCTACAGTTTGGTTTTTATCCAAAAAACTTCTTACTTTTTGTTTCAATTACATCGTGGAAGAGTCATTTTAGAGCCACTCAAAAAACACACAAATTTTATATATTCACTTTATACATTTTGTGAGGTATCAAAATTTTTGTCGTACCCATGGTAGTAGCTTGGTCACTGACACCTCCTGAAATAAATATAAAGTGAATATATCAGCTTTTGTGGGGTTTTTTTTACGTGACTAAAATGACTCCTCCACAATGCTATTGCTTTGGTTTCAACACATGGTCTCAAATTAAATCACTTACTAAACATGTACAACTCTGAAATTTTTATTTTGGTATTGTCACTATTTCAATTCTTTTTGTTTTTCAAGAATACCATCCTTATTTTTCTGATAGGTAATACAAGATATTGGTGAAGTACTTTTATTAGTTTACTAAGTATTTTGGACATTTTTGCAGTTATCCTGCTGCTTCCACAATGCTTATACTGAAAAAGAATTAAAAAAAACCCCCCAGAAAGATATATTTTTATCTTTGATGATATAATTATTATAAAACCCGAGATTTCTGTAAGCACATATAGATAGCCTTAAGTAATTTTTTGGCCAATAGGTAGGATGGCAGCAGAAATATCTGAACCATTTCTATTGCAATTATCATTGTGGTTGTTGCTGATGACAAACTCAAACTGGTGAAACTAATCACCTATTTGTTCAGTTATTCAAAGAAGTTAATAGTGTATAACATGTGACTAGCTTACATTGAATTGGATATCTCTACACTTTAAAAAAAAAAATAAGAACGTGTATTTAGAGCATAGATAAAGCATAAATATCTCCACATTTCAATTCCTAAATTAAAAAAGATGAGCCAACAAGGAGACTGTTTGTTCAATCTGCTAGACATAGTAGCTAAATTTCCCTTAAATAACAGCCTACCATATTAAAAAGATCTAAAACTACATTGGGTAATGTAGTCTTAAATATACAATGTCTGAAAAAAAGAAAACCTGTGGCTAAACAACAATCTATTAAAAAGAAATGTAGGGCAAGGTAATTTCACTAGGAAGTCATATTTGGTGAAAGAATTAATTCTTCTAAATACTTCCTGGAAAATGTTTTTTGAAGATTTTGGATATGTTACTCATGTGTGGGGGACATTGTTCATGGTTTATTGTTGATGGTTTATTGTTGTATTTAGATCATTACTACACGGAAACCTTCATGTTTCTTTTTTGTTTTTTTAAAATAAATTGATTCATTTCTATTGCTAACCAGGGGAGGAATGACATTTACTGATTGAGTTGTTGAAGTTATTTACTAAATATATACTTCTCAAGTCATTTTATAATTTTAGATAACCTTTTATATGAGTATATTAGTTTCTAGACTTCAGATCATAAATGGATCTGTCTGAATTCCAGATGATGAGTGTTCAGCTGTTCGATCAACTGAACTGCCAACTCATTCATTGAATTAGTGTGTAACTGGCTGAGTATTCCACAGACACGTGTACCCTTAACGTAATCTGCAAGTAGAATCAGTGTGACAAAGCTGGACCTTTGAATTACAGGTACAATCCATTCAATGGGCTTCTACACAGTTTCCGTCTACCCAGATTCACTCACAAGGAGTCGACCTGAGGGAGCATTTATTTAAAATAGTGTTTGTTTTTTTTGGCAATGAAATGGAGAAGAGAAAGCAAAGACTGGTGAGAAATAAGATGGGATCTACCGGATATGAAATGTGAATCTAAGTCATCAAAGAATCATGTGATAATAAGCGGATATGGACATGCAATGAGTGACCTGTTTGTTTTCATAACAAATGATAATGACGTTTTGGGTTTGTCCAACATATGAAATATATTAACAGTAATTAGGACAAATTTAAGATAATTGATGTTTACTGTAAAAGATGACAGAAAAAAAACTTTCAACTTTGAAATGATTACGATAAAACAAATATTGTTAGTGTTAGAAATGTTGGTATACAAGACTTACATTTTCCTCTTCATTATTATTGATTTAAAAATAAATTTTGATCATTTTCAAATACTGAGGTTTAGAACAAACTGTTTTTTTATGTGACATATCTCCAATATTTTAAATATTTTTGACATTTTTATTATAACTTTATTATGAGAATAGTGTAACAGCTGGACAAAATGTTATTCAGTCTTAATGTTCAGAAAGTGTAAATAAAACTGAACCTAGAAAAATTATGCCATTCAAATGACTTGATAATTTGTGTTCACGAATGAAAATGATCAGTTTAACACCAGTCTTGATTTTTAGATGAATAATCAAAAAGTTCATTTTTAGTTGATATATATGGATTGATTTGCTTGACAACTCATCTATGACTTTAGGAATCAATAAATTAGCTTAAGGCCACACAGTTACTGATGAACTCTTGTGGTGATCTCATATTCTCAAAAATGTATCCCAAAGATTAGGATTTTTTCAGAACCAGAAAATTCCTCAGCCCTGATCTCTTGTTGATTCTCTAACACCCGCTTTGGAGTACTGCTCACACATTTGGGATGCTACTGTTGCTATACACACAAACATCCCACACTGCATCTAAAAGACCATTTAGCTGATTTGCAAAGATTCGCTCACCAACATGCTACACTTGCTCACAGACCTTCTGTTTCTTCTCTTTTGCTGCCACTACAGTGGCTCTGAACTAACAAGCTGCGTAACACCTCCATTCAGGTCCACTTGGCATACACATCTCTCCTCTCATCAATCATTCTGTATGTTCCACCCACACCTCTAATACAGTGCTAAATGCTTTGCTCAATCATTTCTACTCAGATCTGTAAACCTTTTGAATGTTCTCTCCCTATCTACATGGACATTAACTATATTGATGTGACCTGTAAAGGTCATGGCTATTGTTCCTCCTCTTCTGTTATTTTCTTATATTCTGAAAATTGTTTTAGAAATATTTTTCCATTGTGGTATTTTTACTTTTTCAAAATTGGTTTGAATTTAATATCTTCAGAGTAATGTTGTGTAGAATAACTTCTTTATCCATCTTGTGAAAGTATGTGAAATCACTTGATGCTTTGTACTTTATCATCTTTCTGTAGTGTTGTTATTGGTTAACCTCAGATGCACTCTGATTTTTGTAGACCTGTGATCATAGGCATTTCAACCATGACCATCTCGTCTTTTTCCTGTGTCTAGGGAACCCAGGACCACATCCAATGTATTCTTTTTTAAGGTAGGATGTAATTTGAAGAAAATTTGGCAGTTA
This sequence comes from Muusoctopus leioderma, assembly GCA_027124095.1. Lineage (NCBI taxonomy): Eukaryota > Metazoa > Mollusca > Cephalopoda > Octopoda > Octopodidae > Muusoctopus > Muusoctopus leioderma. Next base: position 6,868 of record JAOPJM010519501.1, read on the forward strand.
TTTCTAGTGGGTTGAGTGACCATGTAGAGGCTCTCTCATTGGCTCATTTGTGGTGGTGATGGTGAGTTGGACAGGTGTCTATACATCTTGATCCAGTGTCATCTCTTTCGTGTGACACAACATACTCTGGTCTGATTGAAATACTTTTTCTTAAGTCTTCTATGGTGTACTTTTACTGTTTATACTCTCCACAAACACATTTCAAGACTCACCAATTCACACTAGATTTTACTCATTCTTTTTAATTGCTGCAGTTCCTTTACATATATAATTGTCTTTAATTTGAATCTGTTTTCTGGAATTCAGAAAGCAGGTGTAGACGTTAGTCTTCTATAGTATGGCTTTAAAAGAAATGGTAATTATTTTTAGCTGCTGGGTTATTTAAAATCTCTGAGGTTTTGACACATGTGTTTATGCTTCAAGTGAAAGAAAATTCTCACCATAAATTCTCTTGCTTAAAAAAAAAACATAGTACAAACTAGTTAATGAAGTTGATAATCTAACTTGAAATGTAACTAAAGTTATAATTTAAAATTTGATTTAATGGTGCCTTGTAAAACAGGCACTCATAGCTCTAATAAACTTTTGGATCCAACAATGCCTACTTGGTCCCTGGTCAACCCTGATTGAGCAGACCTATCAACAAAATCATTTCAGCTGTCTTTATTTCAGGCATAGTATACTTAAGACTACAGTATTCAATGTCCTTTTTTGTTAACCCTTTTGATACCAACCCACCCGAAACTGCTCCTGGTTGTGATAAAAAAAAAAGTGTTTTAAAGTGTTCATATTTAAATTTAAACCTTCCATTATAATTTTATGTAAGAACATTTTTGTTTGTGTTCCAAACAGCAACTTAATAGCAAGAAAGTTAGTTATTTTACTAAATCATTCCAAATTCTTGATTATTTTCAAAATTATTTGAAAATCATAGGCAATGTATTTCATTAAAAGTATGTTAACGAATGGGTTAAGATGGTAGTGTAATTTTGAGGGATATTTGGCTGCTACATCTAGCAAGTTGAGTGACTATATAGTCTCTCTCTTATTGGCTCGAACAATGTCTATAGTTGTAGCAAGTTTTCTGTTGAATTTAAAATGTAATCAAAGAAGCGTGTTGATTAAGAGAGCATCCAAAAGAAGGCCACCCAACTGATTGGCAAAGATTCCTACAACCACCTGTAGCTCACAGATGTGTTATTTCTTCTCTCTGGCCCTTCTATCGTTACTTCAACTGTATCTGCTTGTTAGTTGCATACTCCCTAGGCCGATTTCTCTCTCCTCTTAGCACTTCTACTGTGTCTCGACTCTCGTAACCTGCACTAAACAATTTTTCCAACCATTCCTCCCCAGAACTGCAACCTTCTGGAACTTCCTCCCTGTCTATATTTTTTTCTACATACCAACCTACAGATGTTCAAATTGAATATCAACTGCATCGATTTCTCCAGTCTAGGAGGACCTGCAAAGATTATGGACAATGCTTCTGACTAACTTATATTTTAAAAAAAACAAACAAAACAAAAACATAGTTTGAGAAAAAGCCCCCCCCCCAATGTGTGTAAAAGAGGTGGAGAGATATGAGAAAATAGATTGAGGGTTTGTTTGCAAGTGATGGAAAGAGAACAAGTAGCTAGATAGAGAGGGAGGAGTGTGATTGCAGCTCTCTTTTGCACATGCTATTGATGACTAATGAATATTAAAGAAAAAAAAAATGCTGTTTGAAAGATTGGTCAAGAAAGGCTTGTCTGACACAAGGTCACAGATCTTTGTATTGTTTTTATCATTCAAAATCTTTTTGGTTTTGTTTTAACTTGACAAATTAAAGAACTTTATGCAGTCTGTAATTTTAGCAGTTTATCATTCCTTTGTTTAGAAAAAAAAAAGCTATTACAACTGAATACATAAGGAGATTTTAAACTAAGTTTCTTTACTAAACAAGCTGTAGTTGTCTAGGTAATGGGAATGCAGAAATGAAATTTTTTATTTTTATGTATGAGTAAACTGAATAGAGGAAATTGTCATGCAGTATAGTGGAGTAGGTGCACAGGAGTGGCAAGTAGACAAAAGCAAAGGTGTTGAGTTTTATTTTATTTATTTTTTTAACAATTTGTGTCTTAGTTATAGCTTAGTATAAAAATTCTGTTGTTGTAAAAGTTAGTTCAAGGAAAAGCTGAATACTATTTCTTTGGTTTTGGCCTATTTTAAGATGCCTTTTTGTATATTGACTGACTTAACCTAAAATGGTTGTGTGTGTGTGTGCACATTCATGCATGCAAGCATAATGGGTACTTGCTGCACAAAGAGTACTTGCTGTTATATATGATTACCAAGCATATAGATTTTTCTCAAGGTTTTGTAAAACATGAGCTGATAAATAATCAGAAAATTATAACTGGAAGTATCCAATAATTTTATATACTCTCTGCTCCTTTCTTGAAGAGATAGAAGACTATGGATATAGAGTACATCTTACATATTATTCTCTGACATAGTTGCTAAAGTATAGTTGTCTAAACATACATTTGCAGCTGCTCTCTCTGACATAACACACAAATGTTATACGAGACAAAATTGTGGTTCTCTGAACATTGTTTCCTTGGCCTGGAATTTATACTTGTATTAGTTTATAAATTTCTCTACAATAGTGAGTTAAAATTTCGAATGTTGAGTTTTGTTTGTATATCTTAAAGGTGTAAGGTTTAAAATTATTTCATTTTCTATCTGGCTTATGATTTTTGTCAGCTTGGAGAGGGAAAAAATTAAATCACTCTCAATTCTAACTAGTTTAAAAATATTCTTAAACAATCTTTCAGCTAAAATCTCTACTGGTAAATTTAATACTGTTTTATTTTTATACATTATTATATTTTTACATTTCAACTCATCATTGACAAATAACTGATCATTGGATGTTAATTGAAAAGGTGTTTTTATTTTATTTTTAATATTGGTATGCTAATTAGACTTTCTTGCTTGACATGCCATAGCAAGACATGTTATATTGGCAATCTGTCTGCTCCTTGAAACTTAAATATAGCTGAATGTTAATTTTGTCTCTTAAACTGTAACTGTTTGCCAGTATCAAAAAACATGAATTTAAGCATTTAAGATGGTATGTGGTTGATGAGTAAAATACTGTCGGAGAAGATAAATTCATAAATTGTGGCATATAAGTTGACCTGGAGTATATCAAGTTTAAGATTTTTGGTTTGAAATGATAGTTTGTCTGAACTATCCATTTAAGTCACCCCCTCTTCCCTGGACAAGTCAGATTCACTTTGAATTTGCTAGTACTAAAACCAAAATATTCAAAGCAACTATTCTCAAATTTGCTATAGAATATTTACAGTAGATTTTCCCCAAACATATTTGCTGTCAAATGACTGATATAACTTTAAAAAATCTGACATACCACCCTGGCCCCAAACACACTGAAATGTGGATATATTGCATCACTTTTATCACAATCCTTACCATTACTCTAATGTATTACTAGTAATGGTTCTAACTGTTATAGAAATGTATATACATGTTCAACATGAAATTACAAAATGTGAGTTAAACAATAGGATCTACTGTATGTAGGTTACCAAGCAACTATTAAGTTTTCATTTACTGTACTGTAAATTATCTTAGACCTGATATGCAATAAAGTTTTATCAGTAAATACCTTTTAATCAAAAATCATCACCTTCAATAAAATAATGGTTTACACAGCACCTTCAATAAAATAATGGTTTATAGGCGCAGATGACTGTGGTTAAGGAGTTCGCTTCGCAACCGCATGGTTTCGGGTTCAGTCCCACTGCGTGGCACCTTGGGTAAGTGTCTT
>JAOPJM010519509.1:0-10702 GCA_027124095.1 Muusoctopus leioderma
TACATACATACATACATACATACATACATACATACATACATACATACATACATACATACATACATACATATAAATCAAGAGAGAGAGTGTGAGCGAAAGCGAGAGAGAGAGAGAGAGGGTGAGAGAGATAGAGAGAGAGAGAGAGATATAGAGATAGAGAGAGAGGGGGGGGGGACATTATAATAGAATCAGAGCAGACAAGATGGCGTCGTGAATACTTTTTGATTGCTTTCAACAATTATCTTTATTTTGGTCGTTGCTACCTCTCTCTTTCTCTTTCTCCCCCCCACCTTCCCTCACTCTTTCATTTTCCCTCCTTTTCCCCTCTGTCCCTACCTCCCTCTCTCCCTCTCTTCCTCTCCATCTCTCTCCCTCTTTCCATCTCCCTCTCTGCCTGTCTGTCTGTCTCTCTCTCTCTCTGTGTCTCTACCCTCTCTCTCTCTCCCTGCCTCTCTCTCTTGCTTCTTTTGTTCGGCAACCGTTCAAGTTTAACCCTTTCAGTGCCTTGAATCACATAGGTAGTGTATCTCATTAGAAATACGGTAATGAAAGGGTTAAAAGGCCTAACTCATAAAGATGTCAAGATTGTGTAATTGTTGTTGTTGTTGTTGTTTAGCCCCAATTTAGAACTAATCAAGCAGTTCTATGATCAAAGCGTTCGCGTTATGACCATCGCGTCGGTATTTTTCATACATGTGTAACGAACGCTCAAATACACGTAGTTACTACGGCAGTCATAACCCCTATGGAATCTTTTTCCCTTCTCTTCACTCACTCTTCTCAGACATGGCATATTAAAATCAAGAAATCCTTGATTTCTCGAAATTATCTCCCCTTCTCGTTCGGAGTTGGCCACATTCGCCACTTGGTGTTTGTTTACCTCCTCCTTGAGCGGAGATAATTTCAAAAAATTAAGAATTTTTTTCTTGTGTGGTATTTAGTATATATGTGTATGTATGTATGTATGTATGTATGTATGTATGTATGTATGTATGTATGTGTGTATGTGTGTATGTGTGTATGTATGTATGTATGTATGTATATGTATATATATATATATGAAGAAAATATCAGGAAAAGTATCAATTGTTTAATGAGAATATTTACACTTTGTCGTATTTGTATTCCAAATTCCTGCCACAGGCCACATTGGGTTATTTCTCTTGACTCATTTTCATTTTAATTATACAAATTACCTTGGCCATAAATGTGTACTTACTCTTTTTGTATAAGTCTTAGTCTTTTGCCTGGGTTGAGTCATCGAAGGACAATGTTGTACTGATGACGTCTATTGAGACAGAAACACGTGTTCACAACTGTCCCGTGCCTCCAGAAAAAAACCCATTTTTTTCTTTAATGGTATGTTAAAATCAAGAACTCCTTGATTTCTCGAGATTAACCACACAGCCATGCTTGCGATATATTTATATTCTCTGATTAAAATTGAGTTTTATCTTATGTATAAAATCTTAAAATGTTATACATACGCTGCATCATGTCTTAATACAGATTTATATATAAATGTATGTATTATATATAACTCTATTCTACGATTATATGTGATTATGCTTGTCTCACAAACATTTCTTTCCGTAAAGAGAACGCTATATACACTAACTGCATCTACTTGTATACTGATGAAATTTGATCTTTTACCAAATATTAAAAATTTTGATTTTACAAATTGAATTTTGATAAATTTGATTAATTTTGTCGTCTACACATGTTTACTGATTTATTGCCTGCTGATGATTCTTTTTAAATATGAAACCAAACTGGTTCAGGATATTTTGTCGGATATTTTATATATTTTGTAATAAAGAAAATATTTTTGTCTCAACTTAGTTGTGTTGAGAGTTCAAACTTTGTAACCTATAATAGATGCGAATTTCTGTGCGTGTGTTCGCATGGCTTTCTGGCTTATAGACTCAGCCCCCTGGCGGCGGTGTACCTTGACAAATGGCACATATTTGTAATCAGGGTAACCCTAGGAGTGTGTCTATGCTACTTTGGTCCACCGGTGCCTGCGGCACAAATTCGGACCACTCTATAACACCTTTAGTTCTTACGACCAGCAAAATACGAACTAAGAAGTATAACAACGGAAGTAGAAGTTTCGAGAGCAAACAAGCTGGATATTGATATAAGACGTCTTCTTTTTTATCGGTTCCTCAATTTTACGATCTTACTTTAGGGCAGAAGGCCCAACAGCCCTCCGCAGGAGCTAGACTAAAAGTCCGCCCGGATGGCGGCTTTTTGGCTCGTATAATATATGCTTAAAGTATATGCGGTGTTTGTTTTTTAATGTATTATGAAATTTGCCAGTTGTGCTTCAGTTGCAGCTAAGGTACCAATGACAAGTTGTCGCAATGTTGCATAGAATTGTATTACACTTTAAAAAAAGAGTAGAGAAGGTTTACAAAAGACAGAGGCAGATGGGAAGTTATAGGGTCGAACTGATGCAGAGAATCGTATGTTTGATAATAATAGTGGAGGGGTAGAAGGTAAAGGAGAAAAGGGTTCCGTCTCTTTTATGGCTTAGGTTCGGTTCATAATGCAGGTCCAGAAACGAGCTGTGTCAAGAATCGAGGTGGAGTTGCCACGTTATGTCAAAAGATCACGCATTTTCTCGTAATAGGAAGAGACGTCGGAGTATTGGCTGCATAATCTGTGGAGTAGAAAGAATTCTAAGAATGTATAAATATAACTAAATGTATATATATAGAGAGAGAGAGAGAGAGAGAGAGAGAGAGAGAGATGCAGGCATAGCTGTGTGGTTAAGAACTTCGCTTCGTAACCACGTGGTTTCGGGTTCAGTTCCACTGCGCAGCACCTTAGGCATGTCGACCAATGCCTCGGGTCGACCAATGCCTCGGGACGACCAATGCCTTGTGAGTGAATTTGGTAAACGGAAACTGAGCAGAAGCCGGTCATATATATATATGTATGTATGTATGTATGTATGTATGTATGTATGTATGTATGTATGTATGTATGTATGTGTCTGTTTAGTTGTGTTTGACACTCTCCGTTTCTGAGAACGATAGAATAAATACCAGACTTAAAAACAAGTACTAGATTCAATTTGATCGGCTAAAACCCTTTCGAGGCAGTGCCCATGGCGGCAGTCCAATTACTGAAACAAGTATATATATATATATATATATATATTTATACTAGCAGAGGTACTCGGCGTTGCCCGGGTACGGAATATGTAGAAACATTTTTATTTGTTAAACGTAAATGAATCAATAGCAAGTCTTTATGTACGAGATTATGGACGTCATATGATATTCAAGTCCCTAAAAGTGATATAGAGATAGCAATAGAATAAAAATTATTCAACATTTATATTACTTGGAAGAAAAAAATTATAGTAGTAATCCACGGCGGGATTTGAACTCAGAACGTACAGAGCCGGAATAAATAACGCAAAATATTTTGTCCGACTCTTTAACGTATCTTTTAACATTTTATTATTAATTGCTCGGGTTTAGCTAGTGAACACTGGTTAGATTGAGAGAAAGAAAGAATAACAGAAGCGAATGAAATAAGAGGGAGAGAAGGGGGAGAGAGAAATAACAACACAGAGGCTACCTCCTACTTAGCTACCTATAATAGTTTTGCTTCTTACTTTCCCCCTCTTACTCAAGTGCAACTTCTTGTCTTTCCCCATCTCTTTTGGGGAAATTTCATATTTTAAGCAAAAAATGCATATTCCAAGGTGATATTCCGGATTTCGTTGTACACAAAATTTTCTGGGGTACATTAGGATGTCAATGACAAATTTGGTAGAGATTCGTTCAGAAATGGCAACGTTGTTTCAAGACAAACAGACAAACATTGGCACTTATTTATATAGATTAATGTAAAATGGATGAGTGTTTTGTTAGCTTGCAAACTGATTTCAAATCTTACTATGGATTTAGCTTGAGGAGGGGTGTGCAATGTGAACTTGACTGGAAAAGTATGTGTTAGCTGAGAACATTTTTTTATTATTTATTTTGATTAACACTGACATCATCATCATCATCATTTTACGTCCGTTTTCCATGCTGGCATGGGTTGGACGGGTGATTTCGGCCCGCGTTGATTGAGAATGGAGTCACCACTCTCCTAGACGGGTCGGGGAGACCACGCTGGTTTCTACTGGCTGGATGCCCTTCCTAACACCAACCACATTACAGAGTGTACTAGGTGCATTTATCATGGCACCAACACTATAGAGGTTATCATGTCCAAGACATGACTATAGAGCCCTCTCGACCCTGTGTTGTCTTCGAACGATCACCAAACACTTCACAGAGTGCACTGGGTGCATCTATCGTGTCACCAGCACTAGAGAGGGTGCCTTGTCTCTAGCAGGCTAAAGATTCCCTGAAAACTGTCTTTGGATCTCTTGTGTAAATGATATCTACTAATTTCCTAAAGATCTTCATTTTAACTCTAGTTTGAACTAATAGAGTGAAAAATAGGGGTTTTCTTTTCTTTCTAGAATAAATAGAAAGCGTTGTGAATGAGAGATGAGAAACCAGACAATTAAAAGTGTTAATCAACAATACAAGAGTGTATGGAGTAGATGGTTCATGAATCTCAGATGAAAAGGTGACAAAAAAACTAGAAGAAATAGGATAAGATAATTAAATCAGATCTTATAATGTTGGTCTTACAGATCAAATGATCAATATGAGAACAAAGAAATATACTTTTGGACATACTTATACAATTCATACATATATAGAAAAACTGATACTGAAGTGATAAAGATTTTATTGTTGCTGAGTAGCTTGTAATAGACTAATAACAAAGAAGCAGAGAATCTAAGTTTAGGAGAAACCAACAGTGCATTAGATATACTGCACCAGTGTAGTCTGGGACCTTGATGTACATTCTATCAAGCAGCCTTTGGGGTGTGCGGTGTAGTGTGGTAATCAGAGCAAGTTCTTTTATTCAGTTAGGTATCCAGTCTATTTTGATATGTATTCAGGTTTAGGTAGTGATTTCAGTAGAGGTATGCAAAATAGACTCAGTGCATTCCTTGGAATTTATTACAGGTGGTTTAAAATCTAGAGCAGAGTTTTGATGCAATAAAAAAAAAACAATTTTGCAGTTATTTAGTCTGGATCAGAACAAGACAATAAATTTTAAATGAATGGTTTTGTAGTATTCTGGTCTTGTTAAAGCACCTAGGCATTTTCAAGTGGTTTGACATATGATTATATGGAATGCATAGATTGGAACAGACTGATGGTTAGGAATTGCATCTTGCAATAGGAGTGGAGTGGAGGTAGTAATGCTGCTGCTGATAATAATGTCCTTACGGTAATGTAATCATTTGAAGTATTGACTCTAAATCAAGGAGACTAATTTGATTGGTCCAGATTCTAATTTAGACTTTTGCTAGAATGGTTGGTATTAAAATAGACTTTCATTTGTAACTATCTTGTAATGATAAAATTTTATCCATTAAATTTCATCATACTGCGTGATTAAGAATGGCTCACTGTGATTGAGCTCTTCAATTTAAACATACCCCAATGTGTAAAATTTCAGTATGTAAATATAAAAATAAACTCTTGTGTTCCTTGTTTTCACAATAAATGGCTGTGTTCTTGTAAAAGAAGGTAAATTTGATAAAAATTAGTCAAAGTAATAAAAGAAATGAAATTTGGGAAAGAATAGTTACTTGAATATTATGAAAGTTTTTTATTTGTATCTGTGTACTTTGATTAGTTTTCAATAAATATCCTAAATTAACTAACATTTCCTTTTTCTCATTTTAAAGAATGATAATGCTATTTTTTATCTGCTCTTTGGACAAAGGAAAGAAAAAAGCCTAAGTTATTGATTTTATTTTAGAAAGAATAAATTTTCGGATAGTTTGTTTTAATTTTCTGTAAAAGAACTTTGTTTAATATGAGAAGTACCCAACACTCCATGGGTGGTAGCATATAGTGTCAGGGATGTTATTTTAATACCTTTTTACTTATTCTATCAATTTATCATTTGTAGTGGGAAGATAGGAATTCGTGTGGTATCGGTTAAGCAAAAGCATGAATGAAGATGCTAATAACAATAATAGTAATAATAATAATAATAATGATTTCTTTTATTTGCCAAAATTGAATGGGGAAAAAAAGGATGAAGTAAAAAGTATACAAATAATAAATGGTGATACAGTCCTCCTGATACAGGAGAACCTCCATCTAGGGACAATCAAGATCACCCTGATCACCAAGGGCAAGTGCCCTCTCCCAACTCAAACGTCTCCGACTTACAGGCGAATGCTTATAGCAGTCCCATCCACTCTTGCCATTTTTGTCACTCACCCACCTTTCAACAAACCCACTGGAGGACAGCACCTCCCTCTCCACCCTCACCTTCCTTTCCAAGTGGAACTTGAAAAAGTCGATGAGGGCTCAACCAAAGAGGAAAGTGCCTGTCTTCAGTCCTTTCAGCCTTGTCCACCACACACCCTCTTTTGCCATAACCACCAGACAGAGGAAAACTGCCTGCCCTGTCCGATTAAAGGAGGGTGGCAGAGCGATCTTCACGATGAACTTGGCCAACAGCCGGATCCTTCCTACATGTGACAGCAATTGTTTGACATAAGTCCACAAGTCAGCAACGCCCAGACACTGAACGAGTGCATGCAGAATAGTTTCGTCCCACTGCACACATCTCAGGCAGGTCTGTCTGACAGCACTTCCGTGTCTGTAGAGTTTATCTTGAACTGGTAGTGACCCTCAGTAGCACTGCCAGGCCAAGGATTTCTGGAAGTTATCCAGAGTGGTCCCTGGCCTAAAAGTCCTCTGGAACAGCCTAGCCAGTTCGTTCTAGTCGATGCCCAGAACTTCCCCATGTATTTTATCACTCTTCCCCACCACTAACCCTCTATAGATCCCTTGCGTGGAACTTCCACCAATCTCATAACCCGACTGGTAGAGGGTGGTGAGCACCTGATGACATTACAGATACCAGGCGCCCACTCTTAGTCTTTGCTTGACCCAGGACTGCAGCTCTGTCAAAGAGACGAGCTGCAGAAAGATGTGCCTCACGAAGGCAACCACACTGGCTCACCATCTAGGAATCTCTGCTGGTGGCACAGCCCCAGCACGTGTCTGCACAGCAGCAGCTATGGCATGCCAAGCCAGCTGCCTGACCAGTGGAACGCATCCCTTCCACAAGAAACTGAAGAGCAGATGCTCCAATCTGGTCAGACTGGAACTGGGGCAAAGCATGACAGTCAAATGGTAAATTATAACGGAGGCGGTGTAGGCATTTTCTACCTCTGCCCGGTCTTTCAAGGATAGCTTCCTCTCAGCCCATTTCTGGGTGAGACTGGCTACCCTGCTCATAACCTCATCCCAGTTCCGGTCCATCCAGAGGTCTCGACCGAACCAGACCCCGAGCAGTTTAACCAGTCCATCTGTCCAGCGTCCTATGACACTGTCTGATGGCATAGACAATAATAATAATAATTCTTTCTACTATTGGCACAAGGTCAGAAATTTTTTAGGGGAGGGCTAAGTTGATTAAATCAACCCCAGTACTTGACTGATACTTTGTTTATCAACCCTGAAAGGATAAAAGGCAAAGTTGACCTTGGCAGGATTTGAACTCAGAACATAAAGAGCCAGAAGAAATAGTGCAAGGTATTTTGTCCGATGCTCTATCGATTCTGTCAATCCACTACCTTAATAATAATAATAATATTGTTTCTAACATAAGCACAGGCCATAAATTTTAGAGGAGAGGTTAAGTCGATTATATCGACACCAGTACTTGACTGGTACTTTGTTTATCAACCCCGGGATGATGAAAGACAAAGTTGACCGTGGCAGGATTTGAACTCAGAACATAAAGAACCAGAACAAATATCACGCGGCATATTTTTCTGATGCTCAAACAATTCTGCCAATGCACAATAATAATTGTTTCTAACATAGGCACAAGGCCAACAACCCAGTACTTGACTGGTACTTTATTTTATTGACCCTGTAATGATGAAAGGCAAAGTTGACCTCGGTGGGATTTGAACTCAGAGCGCAGTGAGCCAGAACAAATACTGCAAGGCATTCCGTTTGATGCCTTAATGACTCTGCCAATTCACCGCCTAATAATAATAATGCACTGTCAGCAACTCTTTCACTCTATCATACATCCTAAATGTTACAGCGGAGGTTGGGGTTACTGCATCCATGGACAAATGAAATACACGTAAATTGCTGAAATACCATAATTTGTTGGCCAATTACATTTTTCAGCCCGTGGTATTCAAGACGTTTAGGGACATAGGCTGCTGACAGCAAAGTTTTTGTCATCATTGGCGGCTCGTCTTACTGACGTATTAGGTGATGCTTGTGAGGGTACTTGGCTGTTGCAGCACTTCAGCCTCACTATCACTAGCGGTAATGCCGTGAGGGTACTTGGCTGTTGCTGTGCTTCAGCCTCACTATCACCTGCGGTAATGCCGTGAGGGTTTTGTGTTGCTTCAAAAACTTTTAGAAAGCAACACCAGCATTCCCTGTTGTAGTGTGTACTTGGCGGAGCATGCATGTCTTTTCTTTTTTCTCTTTATGTATTTATTCCTTTAATATTTATAATTTCTCTATAGGAAAATTGTATCTTGAAATATCAATTTCCATTAAAATTACTTAAGATGACACTAAACAAATGCAGCTACTTAAAGAGATGATTCTTTGGGAAACTTATATGAATACTAATCTTGTGCCACAGCAACTAAGTCACTAGGTGTTGTCTTAATATATACTTGAAATAACTTGGCATTAATCCTGTTTAACTACATTCTTGTCTTTTCAAGTTTTTCTCCCGCTTTTTCAGTTGATGTTATTGTTTGTCTGGTACTAAGGGAAGTAATTATGTTATGTATTTCAAGGCAAGTTTCATGTGGTTTGCAGTAATAAAACAAGGCTTACTTACAATGCTATGCATAATACTCATTTCTTGGCTGAAACTAAATTTAAAAGGAAGGAAATATTAGTTTTTGTATTTTTTTATTATTTTTTTATATTCTGATGATTAGCAAGAACAGTTTTTTTTAAATTATTTCCCAGGTTCATAACACCAACGTTTGATTAAGAGCATTAAACTAAAAAAAAAAAAAGCAGCATATTTCAAATAAACTTCAATTATAAAAAAATAGAAAAAGAAAATCTTAGTATCGTCATCATCATAATTGTTTTACTGTCCATTTTATACTGTTAATGTAGGTTGAGAGTGTCTGCATCACAATGTATCTCTAGTCATCTTTATCATGTGTCATCTCCTGTATGAGGCTCAATGTTCTCAGATTTGATCTCATTTTTTTACAGGACTTCCTTGGTCTGTCTATACATCTGCCACCATCAGTCCATACTACTCTTTCATTCATTATGCATCATTCCTTTGCATTAATGTGTGCCTCATTGACCATTCCAGCAAGGCATACATTAGCCATTTATATCTGATGCAAAGTTACTTTCTCTACTTATTTATGAGCCTTTCATGTAAATTGCACATCAAATAAATTATACTTTTCTCCTTTCTCTGTTTTCTCTCATTAACATTAACCATACAGCATCTTATTTCAACAACCTCTTGCTGTTTACACACACTTCACACTGTCTGCTCTTTACTCAGAGGGAGAAAACCTGTGTCCAGTAGAGATAACAGCTTGACACATAAAACTTTTTCCTTTGCATTTTGACTCTAGCTATTATACCTTCACTAGATCCACTGCCACCACTACTTGTATCACTTAAGTAGCAGAACTTTATTTACAACTTTTAACTGCCACCTGTGCATGCTTGGCCTTTACTTCATTGCTACCCTGGATGTCAACTACTCCTGTCTGTGTTCTAGAGTCTTTTAAGTTTTAGTTTTCTGTCAGATTCCACTACATCTTTTGTCTACTCATTGCTTGCACTGACTATACAGTATTGAGTTTCTACTTGCTGTTTTCCTGTGGTGTTTTGAAATCTATTTCCAAACAAAACCTATATACTTTGAAATGAAACAGACTAATGCTGTTCAATCTTCAATTGTTTTCAGGTACTCCATTTCCTTTGATTGGCTTTGCACTTGAAACCTTTATATCTAATGCAGGTTTTAATGTTCTTAGCCATTATGCTATTATCCTGTTGGTCAATTATAATTGACCAACTACATTTTGATTAGTCCAATCTTCAATTGATAATTATCAATTGAAGATTGGACTAATCAAAATGTAGTGTAAAACATAAAATATTTTTTTTTAAATGAGATTTTTATTAGTTCAGAAAAGTCAAATTATCACAAAAACACATTTCAGAAATTTTAATAGGATGAACAAATCCCAGGTAAGGACACAAAAATATAATGTCTATACCATTTCTACTAAACTTTGGAAGTAAAATCTTAATACCTTAGCATAATTAAAATCACAGTTTAACATCTGCGATTAATCTGTTTTCTTTATTCAGGAGTTGAATACCTTATAATGTTATCACTAGAAATTTAATCTTAGTAAGATTCTATTCTGCAAAGTTGTTAATTTTTGAAGTGTCACTATTTTAAAATCTATCACAAATAGGAACTGATTCAGTCTGAAATCATCCATCCAACCCATGCCAGCATAGAAAGCAGACATAAAATGATGATGATGATGATGATGATGATGATGATGATGATGATGATGATGATGATGATGATGATGATGATG
>JAOPJM010519519.1:0-10702 GCA_027124095.1 Muusoctopus leioderma
GTGTGTGTGTGTGTGTGTGTGTGTATTGTGTGTGTGTGTGTATTGTGTGTGTGTGTGTGCGTGTGTGTGTGTTTCTGAATTTCAGTTAGTCTTCCTGTATGTTTTATGAATGCATATGTATGTTTCTGCTCTGGTGTGTGTAAACATGAACACAAATGCATATGTCAGTGTGGGTGGGTGTATATATATATATATATGTGTGTGTGTGTGCTTCTATTCTTAAATACATTAGTATTAAAATACTTGAGAATGTACGTACGTACATACATTGGGGTGGTCACGGATGGAATGCCTTTGATCATAGGATTGCTTAATCATGGTTGACTTGGGGCTAAACAACAACAACAAGTAACGAAAAACTAGATGAAGTAATAACGCTATTACATATTCAATTAGTTGAAACAGTTGACACCTCCCACTTGCGATGTCTTCATATTCTATCAAGAATAACCCTGTGAGGCCTTACTAAGGAAGAGTATTGACAAACAATATTGCATGATCTGGGACACAGGTGGACCCTCTCCACACCCCACACCCACCCCCCACACCAAAAAGACAGTCTTTGGTGCCAGTGATATAATTTTATAAAAGACGCACAATACAAATTATAATTTTTTAAATTATTAACTTCATCTTTAGAGACAAACAAATTTTTAAATATCTACAGGGCAGAATGGAATGTACCGAACCTCGGCTGTAAAGTGGTTGGCACTAGGAAGGACACCCAGCTGTTTAAAAAAAATAAAATAAACAGTCCCGTAACTTAGCGGTCCAGCTTAGAGATCGATAAGATAAGTACCAGACTCAAAAGTACTGGGGTCGATCTGATCGACTTCAAGGCAGTGCCCCAGCATGGCCGCAGTTCAATGACTGAAACAAGTAAAAGAATAAGAGTAATATAAGCCAAATTAAACATGTGTGAGGCATGGTCCCTCCACCCGTCTAGGAGAGTGGTGACTCCATTCACAATCGACGCAGGCCAAAATCACCCGTCCAGCCCATGCCAGCAAGGAAAACGGATGTAAAATGAATGATAATGATGATATATACGACGGGCTTCTGCTCAGTTTCCGTCTACCAAATTCTCTAACACGGCATTGGTCGGCCTGGGGCTATAGCAGAAGACACTTATGTGATTGCAAAGCGAACTTCTTAACCACGCAGCCAGATTTTTAACTCTCTTCAGATCAAAGATTGTTTGACTTACTTCTTTCCTAGCTATAATCTATTGCCAGCTTAGAGTATACTTTTCCATTTCTTAATGTGTTATCTCCCCTTGCCTATGTTCTTGCAATTAATTCAGTTCTTCTCTCTCCTATCCATTGATCAATATCTTCATTACCTAGCTACATTCAAGTTTCTTTCTCCCTTGTTCATTTGTGATCTGAAGCAATAAAAGGCAAAGCAGGTGAGCACGATCAGTTAGATGAGTAATGTTAGCTTTCAAGACTAACATTACAAAGCATCAAATTGGCAGTCATGAATGCATTGGGTAGAATGCCATGCAGTATTCATTCTGGCTCACTGCACTCTGAGTTCAAATTCTGCCGAGGTCAACTTTGCCTTTCATCCTTTTGTGGTAGATAAGATAAAGAACCAGTCTAAGGCAGTGGACTGGCAGAATTGTTAGTGTCAAATGAGATACCTTAAAGTATTATTCTGGCTCTTTGCATTCTGAGTTCTAATCCTGCTGTGGCCTACTAGGATGGTAGACTTAATCCATCGCCTGGTTTAACACCACCACCTGGCACCTTGGGTGCCTTTAGCAGTCCACTCTGTTGCAAGCATTCAGGCCAGGTCTCCAGTCTGAGGATACCTTCCCCCCTCCCTCTGTCCCACCAGTCTCGGAGGCCCTGAAAATAGGGTGATGGGCACTGTCCCTTCCCTCCAGATGAAGCAATAAAAAAAAAATTATATGAATTTCCAACCCTTCAGCCGGTAGTTTGACACCCAAGGGACTTGGCCAGCTCTGTCTCATTTAATGTAAGTTCTACTCAGTGTTTCCAACCAACATTCAGGGTAGAGGATTGGTCTTAGTTTTGTCCCAAACATCATCACTGGTCAGTCTTGTGGATCAGACTGAAGAAAGATTCACTTCAATTTATGTTGGCAGAGTCGTTAGCGCATCGGACAGAATGCCTTGCAGTATTCTTTCTGGCTCACTGTGCTCTGAGTTCAAATCCCGCTGAGATCAACTTTGCCTTTCATCCTTCTGGGGTTGATAAAATAAAGTAGCAGTCAAGTACTGGGGTTGTTGACCTTGTGACTATGTTAGAAACAATTTATGTTAAAATTAGGATGCTAGAATAGTATTCAAGCTCAGAATATTGTGGGTTCCTAGAAATTCTCACAAGTCAATCTCCAACTATGGATAAATATCTGCACTTCATCTCTGACCTCCTATATACAGAACTTGTTTTTACTTATACTATGATAAAAATTCATACATTATCATGATGATGTAAAGCAAAATATATCAGACAGACAGAGCTAAACAGCTAGTGTCAACATCAAAAGAGAAAATTAATTAATGCCGGTTATGCCGGTTAGCATATAAGGCAGCAACAAAATTTCTCCACAGCTGTCTGTCTTGACCCATCGTCTGCGCAGTTCCCCCCGAGTGCGGTCAAGGGTCCTCAGCTCACCTTCCACAGTCCTTCTCCAAATGTTCTTTGGTCATCCTCTTCTTCCTTTTCCTATCTGGTATCCAATGTAATGCAACACTAGATCCTTTCTCATCATGTCACCAATCCATCTCCATTGCCTTCTCGTTAGTTAGTATAGTCTCAATACTTTCTTGTTGGCATTGGGCCAGCAATCTTTCATTTTTCCGTTTTATCAACTACCATTGGCAAATTCTCATGGCATGCTGGATGTTATCCAAATTTTCCTGGTGTTAATCAGGTAGGAAATATCTGTTCCCCTGGATAGACTGCTAGTCTATAGTAGATTTTTGTCTAAGAAGATTTGAATTCTGTATTTTAAAGTAATAAAATTACTTGTAAAATACCTTTGTCTGTTCTCTACCTACAACAGTATTTTTTTTAAACCCGATTGATCAGAAGAGCATAGCAGATCTTCCTAATTGAACCAAGGAAACTATGTTTCCGCTGGTTTTTCTGTTGCTGAATACTACCTGTTGGTCGCAACTCCTAATAGAAGCTTTGCCGTATTTCCCGGTGACTACTCATTTTCAGCTGATTTGACTGGAGCCACGGGAAAGGAAGAGTCTTGCTCAGGGACCCAATGTGCTGATTGGCCCAGGAATTGAACCCACGACCTTATGATCATGAGTCCAACACCCTAACCACCAGGCCACGTGCCTTCACTTACAACAGTAAACTGAACCTCCTCAAGGTACCTATCTGTAGCTGGATGCCATGTGCTATTGAGAGTGATGTGTTTGTGTTGAAGACACAGAACAGTTGCTATATGTTAAAGCAGCAGTTAATGACTTGATGGCTTAATATCACCTGCATCTCTTAATTAATTTACCTCATTCCATTCACTTCACAATGTAATCATGAGTACTTAGAACAGGTGAGGTGTTTTACAAACTTAGACATTTGCATATTATTGTCACGAGGAGTTTGTTTTACACTTAGATGCCCATTGACGATTAATGATCCGTATTGGGCTACGTTACATAAAAAGTTGAAATGCTGCTTTTAACAGGAAAGCTTTGTGGCATAAGCTTAAGTCAACAACCAGCCCCTTCAGAATTCCTCCTCTCCCTTTTGATACAAAAAAACCACCTGAATCTGCTCCTGGTTCTATGATTTTTTTTTAAACCATTTGTTTTAAAGTGTTCATATTTAAATTTAAACCATCCATTATAATTTTATGTAAAAACTTCTTATGTTCCAAACTCCAACATAATAACAAGAAAGAAAGTTATTTTACTAAATTCCTCGATTATTTTACAAAATAATTGAAAACCATAGGCAGTGTATTTCATTAGAAATATGGTAATGAAAGGGTTAATGAGGATAAATATTTAGTAATGATGATGTTTAAGTTTTAAAAAGAGACTTATTGAAAGAATATTTCATTAAAGAAATCAAAAAAGCTATCATCAAATTCAATATTTTTTCCTTTATAATATTAAAATTACAGCTCTCTTCAAGATGAGAGCATTTATATAAAATTTATAAAGATTGAAACTTAAATATTGATTATTGTAATAGTTATTTTAAAATTGTTTTTTAAACATCTCGGTTATTTTAACATGATTTTTTTTTTTTTTACTTAAGATTTAGTATAAACAGGATTTTTAACAGCTTTAGAGCTTTAATCAATATAATTTAGTATTAGTTTTTTGGGGGGAGTTTTCTTTTTACTGCTTAGCCTGGATGGAAGGCAGTTCCCATCACCCCTTTCTCTCAGGGCCTCTAAGACTGGTGGGAGGGAAGGAGGAAGGTATCCTCAGACTGGAGACCTGCCCTGAATGCTTCCAACAGAGTGGACACCACTAAAGGCACCCAAGGGTAGCCAGATGGTGGAGGTGTTAAACTGGGCAACGGATTAAGTCTACCACTTAAGTGGGCCACAGCGGGATTTGAACTCAGAATGCAAAGAGCCAGAATAAATACCATGTGGCATCTTGCCCCACAGTCTAACAATTCTGCCAGTCCACTGCCCTAGACTGGTACTTTATTTATCTACCTCAAAAGGATGAAAGGCAAAGTTGACCTTGGCTGGATTTGAACTCAGAGTGCAGTGAGCCAGAATGAATAAATTAGTGCGGAATCATAGGCAGAGTATTTCATTAGAGATATGGTAACTAAAGGGTTAAAGTGATAACATGCAGGTATTTGTTTACCTAGATTACCTAATTGAACGTATCTGCTGAAAATGTGTAACTTATGATTCTCATAGCTATACTGTGACTTCATCATCATCATCGTTTTATATCCGTGTTTTCCATGCTAGCATTGGTTGGACGGAGATTTCTTGAGGCAACATTTTACAGTCAGATGCCCTTCCTGTCACCAAGCATACTGATTAAGTATGAAAATCCTACCACCGAACGGCTGGGCATTTTGTTATTTGGAGACATAAACAAACTCACCGGCCGATCGGTAAATGGTGTCAAGCGATGACAAGCACACACACACACACACTCACACACATATATACATATATATATATATATATAGATATATATATATAAAGCCAAGGAATAGCATACAGAACAGTATACTTTTCTGTATACTATTCCTTGGCTTTATTAGACGTATCCATGCTACTGGTCTATACGAGTTATTTCTCTTGACACCTTGTAAGTATATATATATATACACGACAGGCTTCTTTCAATTTCTGTCTACCAATTCTACTCACAAGGCATTGGTTGGCCCGAGGCTATATAGTAAAAGACACTTGACCAAGGTGCCACGCAGTGGGACTGAACCTGCAACCACATGTTTGCGAAGCGAACTTCTTAACCATGCCACCTAAGCCATGCCTGTGCTTTCAGCATAAACAAAAACAAAAAAAACATCCTAATACTTCAACAGTCAGCCTCGAATAGACTGATTTTAAATCCAATCTCACTCAGTCAGTGGATTTTAGGATAGATAATAGAAGATTAAATATATACAAAAGCTGCTTGATATCCCTATCCCTAAAATGATTAAATGCCAATGTATCATAAATCATTCAAGCAGCAGTGCTACTAATCTTGCTCATACTCCTTCCTATAACGAGCTTTCAACATTTAATGGTTTTGCTGGACTACTACAATTTTTTATTAATATTGCCATCCGTTTGTTGAAAAAAAAAGAAAGGAGAGAGAGAGAGCTGTTTTGTTGTAACAAAACCAAAAAAATGTCGATTGATTCGTCTGAAGTACCTTGTGAATTCCCTGAAAAGGCGATTCCAAATCCAGAAAAACCATGCGATATTCAAACGCCTGTGAAAGAGAAAAAACCAAGAAAAAAAAGTAAGTTTGTAAATTTAAAAAAAAAACCCAGAAATCGTGATTCATCATCATCATCATTTTACTTCCACTTTCCATGCTAGCATCAGTTGGACAGGGGATTTCAGTCCGAGTCAGTTTTTATTCGGAATCACCACTCTCCCAGATGGGTCTGGGGACCACATCTCGCTCATACATTTCACTTGGCTTGGTTTCTATGGCTGGATGGCCCATCCTAACAACAACCACTTTACAGTGTGTACTGGGTACATTTTATTGTGGCGCCAACAGTAGAAACGTTGTCATATCCATGACACAACTAAAGCATCCTCTCTACCCTATGTTGTCTCATTTCGATCACCAACACACTTTACAGGGTGTACTGGGGTACATTTTATTGTGGCACCAACACTAGAAAGGTTGTCATATCCATGACACAACTAAAGAGTCCTCTCTACTCTATGTTGTCTACTTTCGATCACCAACCACTTTACTGGGGTTGGTGATTGATTACATTTATCAATACAGTAATTTCTAAGAATATTTTTTCCTCCCTTTTCTTTTAAAATCCCCTTTTTTTTTTCTTTTTCGATAGTAGCATGGGGGTGTGGTTGTTGTAGTTTTGGGGGTTTTTTTGTGTTTGTTTTATTATTGTTCTTACTCTTAGACAAATGACTAATTATTAGTGGAGATTTTTTGGACTGAATGCCCCATTACATTGATTGCTACTCAACCATATTTGCTTACAGTATAAAAGTGTATTATATTTGAAGAAATTTAAAATATAATCCGTGTGTGTGTGTGTGTGTGTGTGTGTGTGTGTGTGTGTGTGTGTAACCAACCACAGCCATCCCTCGAATTCAAGGATCACCTGGTATAAGCATATTCCATGCTTTTGCTAAGGGTTTTAGCAGACAGACACCCTCTCGGCGCTCCCCCCCCCCCTCCTTCACCCAGCAGAACATCAGGTATGTGACAGCTGGAGGGAGAAAAGGCTGCACCAGCAGGGCAGCTGGTACTCATTTTCAGCTGAGTGGACTGGAGCAACGTGAAGTAAAGTGCCTTGCTCACTTGCTCAAAGACACAACGCGCGTCCCACACCGGGAATCGAACCTGCGATCTTTCGATCGTGAGCCCAGTAGCCTAACCACTAGGCCACGCGCCTATATATATATTTATATATATATATAATACACACACACACACACACACACATACACACACACACACACACGCACACACGCGCACACGAGGAAGCGTCTATACGCTCGCTTGACCTGTTAGAAATAGCAACCAAATCTTCCTCAAATCACCCTCTCTAAGGTCTTAAAAAAAGGTTACATTGGATAATGTTGTCCTAGAAACAGTAAATCTGGAGGAAAAAAAGACGTAATGATCATGATTGGAATGCCTTTGAACATATGTCTGCTCGATCAGTGTTGAACTGGGGTTAAAGAAACAACAACAACATTGCGTGTGTGCGCGCGCGCGCGTACGTGTGCAAATAGGTTATTTAATTAATAAACATTATCAGGTTACTTCGTTTACTGTATATAAATAGGTTAGTAGAGGAGCAGTCAAGAGGTTAGTGACTTTTCATCTATCTGTGCTGAATACTTGGCCAAAAACGCTTAAGTCTTAACAGCCAAGGCTACATTGACCTAAGTATGTAATACAGTAGAATATGAAGGCGTGGGGACTATATAACTGATCATTGTAACCAGTAGTAGTACTATTAAAAAAAAGAAGGATGTGTGTTTTCCTTAGCTCAAAATGCTGTGTTCGACTCTCTCTGTGGGAACAAACAAACAAACAAAAAGTGGGGTTGTCTTTCTTTTGCTAACAACTCACCCAATCAAGAATGAATGAGGGAATCTCTAATCGGTCACTCGACCGGCTAGAAATAGCAGTCGAATTTCCCTCAAATTAGGCGACGAATTAGCAAAGTCGTTAGAGCGTCGGATAGAATGCCTTGCAGTATTCGTTAAGGCTCACTGCGCTCTGAGTTCAAATCTCGCCGAGGTCAACTGTTACCTTTCATCCTTTCGGGGTAGATAAATAAAGTACCAGTCTATGGTGATTGACTGGCAGAATTCTCAAAGCATCCGACGAGATGCCTTGCGGTATTTCTTCCGGCTCTTTGCGTTCTCAGTTCGAATCTTGCTGTGGCATACTTGGGTGGTAGACTTCATCCGTCGCCCTGTTTAACCACCATCATCTGGCCTTTAGCAGAGTACACTCTGTTGAAAGCATTAGAGCCAGGTCTCCGGTTTGAAGATACTTTCCTCCCTCAGACCAGTCTCGAGGCTCTCAGAAAAGGTGATTGATGGGCACTACTTTCCCCCCGGCTAACCGATAAATATCCTACCACCTTGGAAAAAAGAGGATAGACACATTGGATAATGTAGTCCCTGATATACAAATAGACAGGATGGTCACGTCCGGAAGGTGTTGATCATATGGCTGTTCGACCAGGGCTAACCAGGAGCTAAACAATAACAACAATAGCAACGGCAACAGCAACAGCAACAACCCACTCCCAGTCACCATAAAACATAGGGTGTTGTAGAAATCAATAAAGCCGTCGAGTGTGGTCGTCCCTGCAAGGCATTTTCTCAGGACGGGGATAAGAGTTTCATTGAAATCATCTGACCGTAGCTATGTTTTTGTTTGGATCAAGTGCTTCACTATTGGTAGTATTTGTTAATGTTGATTGATGATGTATTGACCAGTTACTTTATCTCCATGGTGATGGATCTCGAGTCGGTTTCAACGATATGTGTTCCAGTCGTTCGATCAACGGAATTACTTACTCGATGTATTGTAGTGTAAGGGGATGAGTATTTCACAGAGAAACACTTGTACATTTAACGTAATCTTCAGTGAGCATCAAAGAACACAGTTAGTCCATCCTACAGGCTTCAGCACAGTTGGCTACCCAATTTCACTCACAAGGCTTGGGTTGACCCGTGGTTGTTCTAGAAGGCACTTGCCTGAGGTGATATTCACTGGGATTGAATCCAGAACGTCCCGATTGAGAAGCAAACTTCTTAACTACACAGCCATGCCTGCCCCTTTGATCTTTGACTCCATATCTGAACAGCAATTATTCTCTGCAGCTGTCAATAGCTTTATTATTATTAGTGGATTGGCAGAATCATTAGAGCACCGAAACTAATGCCTTGCGGTATTTGTTCCGGCTCTTTACGTTCTGATTTCAAATCCCGTCGAGGTCAACTTTGCTTTTCCTCCCTTCGGGGTCGATAAACAAAGTAACAGTCAAGTGCTGGGGTTGATATTATCGACTTACCCCACCCCTCAGAAAGATTTCTGGCCGTGTGCATGTGTTAGAAACTATTAGGGCTTTGGATTGACAGAATCGTTAGAGCGTCGAACAAAATGCCTTGCAGTATTTGTTCCGACTCTTTATGTTCTGAGGCCAAATCCCGTGAAGGTCAATTTTGCCTTTCATTCTTCCGGGGTCGATAATCAAAGTACCAGTCAAGTACTGGGGTCGATGATATATTCATCTGTTCCCCTCTTCCAAAATTTCTGGCCTTATGCCTATGTTAGAAGAATTGGCAGAGTCGTTAGCGCGTCAGACAGAATGCCTTGAAAGTATTCGTTCTGTCTCACTGCGCTCTGAGTTCAAATCCCGCCGAGGTCAACTTTGCCTTTCATCCTCCCGGGGGGGTCGATAAAATAAAGTACCAGTCAAGTACTGGGGGCTGTTGGCCTTGTGCCTAAATTAGAAATTATTATTATTATTATTACTTACTACTACCAAGATGGAGTGGAAGAAAGAGTAGAGAACCGAATTAAATGCTTTAACAATGTATTTAGTCTCCTCCTCCTCCATCCACGCTCTGAGTTCAAATCCTACCAGAGTCCACTTTACCATTCACCATTCCAGGGTCGATAAAATAAAGTACCAGTGATGTACTGAGGTTGATATAATCGACTGTTAACTCCACCCCCAAATATCTGGCCTTGTGCCTATGCTAGTAACAATTATTGCTCTACGATGATGATGACGCCGACGCCGACGACGATGGTGATGATGACGATGATGATGATGATGATGATGATGATGATGATGATGAACAAGCAATAAGCCTCTCGCTTCATGTTCTCTCTGTGTAACATAAGAATTTTGGACTATTTTGGTAAATAATGAACAATTATAAAAATAAAGGCCTTAGTTCCTCTGTTTAGATTTACAACAACAACAACAACAACAACATATCCATGAGCCAGCGAGGAAGCCTCTACACGGTCCATCAAATTGCTAGAAGTAGCAGCCAAATCACCCTCAAATCATACCTAACTTGAAAAAAAGAAAGAAAAGACACTTTGTATAATGTAGTCCTAGGCATACCTTACCTTTACACATACACTAGAAATAGCAGCCAAATAACCCTCAAATCATACCTAACTGTCTTAAAATATGAAAAGGCACTTTGGATAATGTAGTCCTGGATATACTTTACCTATCTATACAGATGCTTGACCTGCTAGAAATAGCAGCCAGATCTCGCTCAAGTTACACACTCTACCATCTTGAAAAAGGAAGGACATATTGGATAATGTAGTCCTAGATACACTATGCCTGTTTGAGAGAAGGATAGGATGGGATGGGTTGGTCATGGCTGGAACACCTTTGATCTTAGGCCTGCTCAATTAACACTGATCTTTTTAAACCCTCTTAAGTTATGTTCCAAACACCAACTTTAATAACAAGAAAGTTAGTTATTTTACTAAATCCCTCCAAATTCTTGATTA
>JAOPJM010519536.1:0-10701 GCA_027124095.1 Muusoctopus leioderma
ATGATGATAATTATAATATATATATATATATATATATATATATATATATATATATGTATATGTATATATATTTACATATGTATACATGCGCATGTATATATGTATAAAATTCATCTAAGGAAGGGAGGGAATACATGCACTTCTATTATATATTATCATCATCATCATCATCGTTTTACGTCCGTTTTCCATGCTGGCATGGGTTATAATCTAAATAGGGAAACATTTGGGAACTAGATCCTATGTATTATCCCTGTACGAAGAGTAGAGAGGCTGATGCATGGTCATGAAACAATTATAGTAAAGGATGGATACTTTCAATGATGATGGTGGCGGATGAAGTTAAGTAAGGTCTATTGCATGTAGTATGATAGCAATTTGAGAGGTAAGCTGAGTTCAAATAAATGAAGATTGTGTATGGTATTTCCAGCAAATAGAAAGGACTGTGTAGACTTACTTTTAGTTCAACAGAAAATATAATTATTTTAATTCCAATCTTCTATATTCCTGTTTACTTGAACTGCTTGAAAGTATCAGATATATTTCAGCTGATTTATTTCTGAAAGCATACCTTAAGTGATATTTCTTATATTTCTATCAAAAAAATAATGTAAAAGGAAAATATATTGTCATGCTTATCCTTAATATTTCAGTTAAAATGAAAACAGGCAAGAGACACTATTTATCAAAATTATAAATTAGAAGTGAAATTGATTTTATGCATCTCTGATTATTCAAATACTAGAATTCCCAGAGGCTTTGAAATAGAACATTTCGAGTTGTATGGAGAGAAATTTATGAAGACATAAATTGACAAAATTATACAAAGACATTCATTCACTCGCACATACATGCAAATACAGACACACACATATACCCATTATTTAAGCAATGTTTGTGCAGTATATACTTTAATATTCATTCTTAGGTTGACTTATACATATGTGCATGCAAAAATACACACACATACACACATACACACATGGACACATATATTCAGATAAACAGAGACTCTTGGGATTTCTTTCTCATGCTAGACTTTGGCAACATGTTTAGTTTTCTTGCTTGTGCAATTATCTTTCCATCCTTATTTCCAGAAACAAAATTGCTTCAATATCTAAAATGTCTATTCTGATTACAAGTTTTGTCTTTGCTTTGATGAATTTCAACTGAAATTAGGCCTGATATAAACACTCACTATTATAATAAGGAAAATTATTCTCTGGTTGTCCTTCTGAGGCAAAGTAAAATATTTTAAAGCTATCACCTGCCAGTTTATTTAAGTACCAATTTACTATAACTACAGTGTTCAGATAAGATAACTGTTAAGTTATCCTCTGCTTTCTGATTTTAGTATTAATTTACTAAAACGAGTGGGTTTCAGATAAAATAAGTTTCCTAATTCTAGGTTGTATTTCCATGACTGGAATTTCTTCTCTAACTCGTCCACAGATTTAGCTATAAGTACTAGGTCATCAGCATACAGGAGTTCCTATGTACATCCAGTCTTAAACTCCTCTGTTATGGCCTGTAGAACAATAATAAATAGGAGCGGGCTGAAAACCGAGCCTTGGTGGACACCTACTTGCACCCTAAATTCTTCACTGAATCTGTTGCCAACTCTCACTTTGCTGACAGCATATCTATACATAGCTTGCACAGCTCTCACAAGCCATTCCTCAACACCAAGTTTTCTTAAGGACCACCAGACTATTTTGCATAGTACCCTGTCAAAAGCCTTCTCCAGATCAATGAAAGCTAGATAGAGTGGCTTACTTTTAGCTTAGAACTTTTCTTATAGTTGTCTCACTAGGAAGAGAGCATCAGTGTTACTTCGACCAGGCATAAAGCCAAACTGCATCTTATCAAGAATAATTCTCTCCCTAATAAGTTGTGTTAAGATTCTTTCTGTTACTTTCATAACCTGATCCATCAGTTTGATGCCTCTGTAGTTGCTTCTTTCCAGAGCATCACCTTTGTCTTTGTAGCAGTTGATGATGATAATGATACTGCTATGCCAAATCATTGGGTATAACACCTCCTTGT
This sequence comes from Muusoctopus leioderma, assembly GCA_027124095.1. Lineage (NCBI taxonomy): Eukaryota > Metazoa > Mollusca > Cephalopoda > Octopoda > Octopodidae > Muusoctopus > Muusoctopus leioderma. The sequence continues at coordinate 2,047 of JAOPJM010519536.1, forward strand.
ACCACCTGGTTAACTATGCAAGTTACTAGCTCAAGGCTTACTTCGCCAGATACTTTTAGCATCTCGGTAATTATACCTGAAGGGCCTGCAGCTTTCTACCTCTTCATATCTTTAATGGCCATTTCAATCATATAACTATCGATTTCAGTAGCTGATCACTCTGTTGGGTCTACAGGGGGAAGTCTCTCTTCTTCCCATGTATTCTCCACAATCATCAGCCTCTCATAATACACTTTCATGCATCTTTCTTTTCAGTGTCGGTGAGAGTAAGTGCACTGCTGTCATTCCAAACACACTTTTCCCCAACGAAATCTTGATTAACACTGACGCACTGCTTTGCAATCTGGAACACCTCATGCCTCTGATCCTCCCAATGCAGAACATTGGCAAATTTCTTGCTTTCAGCTTCTGTCCATGCTATGTAAACCTGGCATCTAGCTTCTCTTCTAGCTATCTGATATTCTTCTTTGTTGTCTCCTTTCTTCCAATCTTCCCAGGCCTGTATTTTAAGCTCTTATAGCTTTATCTACAGTGCTAATTCACCACCATGTCACTTTACGTCTAGCTGATACCTTGCTCCAACCAAAGATCTCCTCTGTAGCCCATAATAGGTTGTCTCGTAGAAACACCCTTTTTTCCTCAATGTCATAGGTATCTATCTCATCCACCTTCTCATCATATGCATCACACAGTAACTGTCTGAACCTATTTTTAGCTGATGCTTCTCTGAGTTTCCATACCTTCCTTCTCCATATTGTCTGTATAGCTTTTACTTCGAGGACACTAACTACTAATCAGTGTTGAGTGGTACATTCTTCGCCAGGGAAAGACTTAGTATTCATAACCATTTGTCTATCCAATTTCCTGGTTAGAATGAAGTCTATCTGGCTTGCATCTTCACTTGATTGGTAGGTGATCAAGTGGCTGGTTGGTTTCTTGAAGTTACTGTTGCAGATGGTTAGATCATTTGCATCACAAAACTCCAGGAGTCTAGATCCCTCCTCATTCCTTGTACCGTATCCATGGACACCATGTATTTACTTATAGCCATCATAGTGCTGCCTGACATGTCCATTGAAGTCACCAGCCATAAAAATGAAGTCGCCGTCATTTGTCATAGAGGTATTCTGCAAGAGGTCTTCATAGAAACAGTGCTTTTGCTCATCTTTCAGTCCCGATTGTGGGGCATAAGCAGATAGCTGTTGTTGTTGTGTTACCTATGACCAACATAAGCTTAATTATCCTGTCACATACTCTCACTACTTCAATTACTTTAACTATCCATTTCACTGCCAACAGTATGCCTACATGACCTACTCCTTCATTGTTCACTTCCCAGAAGAATTTGTACCTATGTTCTTTACCCATGAGGAGTCTGGCAGAGGCTCCCTTCCATATCATCTCTTGCACACAGCAAACGTCCACTCTCCTCCACGCTAGCATCTCCACAATTTCACCACACCTACCTTTCATTGTGCCCACGTCGCAGCTCTGAAGTCACTTTTCTGCACCTGAAAGGAAATGTGCGATTGCTTGATGATGGTCGAGGGGTTCTCGCACATGGCCGGATATTTCCACCTAGCCACCCGACTACCGTGCACAGCACTACCACTGTAAGTGTTAATCCTGTATACACAGTTAGGTTTAATCGATTTTATATTATGACTTATCATAATTGTTGGCATGGTTTTACTGGTTGGATGCCCTTCCTATCACAAACCACCTTACAGTGTGGACTGGGTGCGTTTTATCATGCCACCACTACTAGAGAGGTTGTCTGTCTGGACTAAAGTGTCCCCTCTACACAGAGTTTTTATTCTGAGATACTGCTCTCCTGGATGGGTTGCCTTCACTATGGCTTACGGATTCCACGTCTCCTCCTTGTAGGTATTTATTTGGATTAACTGCTCTACTAGACAGGCTGCCTTCACTACGGCTTATGGAGTCCACGTCACCTCCTTGCAGGTATTTTGGGGAGTTACTGCCCTCTTAGATGGGTTTCCTTCACTATGGCTTATGGAGTCCATGCCCCCACCATGAGCGAGAGGGAGGGAGGGAATGAAGAGGATAAGGCATTGGGGGAGGGAGAAGTTATACAGAGCATACTTTAGTTGACAGGGGAGTGAGGATGTGGGAGAAGAAAGTGATACTTGTGACATCAGTGTAACTTAGTGTTCAAGTGAAGTGGCCAAAGAGAGCATATCACATGGTGCAACTACCTGGTTCAGTGAGCAATGTTAAGCTTTGAGGGAATTTGGTATCGGAGATGCAGAGTCTTACCTTTGCGCATTTGTGTTGTTTCAATTCCAGGAGGGCATATCCCAAGAGGGAAGCCCATCTTGAGGGATTCAAAACTAACGGTCAGAACAGCTTGAGCTGGTGTGTGTCAGCTTTCTCCATAAGATACTATTATATTACGATTTTAAATCATATAATAGGAAATGCATTTATCAATACCTCAAACACATCTTAACAGATCAAAATAGAAAGAAATATAAAATAGCTTTACTTATCTTATCTTATACAGAGGGTTTGTTGTCATGTAATTAACCAACAAAAACATGGCAACTGGTGTAATAGACTAAACAGCTAATGGACTTCTCAACTCGGTTGTCATATATACAATGGATCCTTTTGGAAGCAAAACCTAGTATCAAGAGGCTTCAAAGTAAACTTAGCAACGACAAAAGTTTTGGTTAGCAGAAAAGAAGACAGAAGATAGAACTCTTCTGCTTTCAAGGAGGTGTCCATGCTCAGTATGCAGAAAATGAGTAGGCAGGATCTCTGTAGTGAGTACCAAATGTAAACTATGGGTGTACAAGAGTTGTAGTGGGATCACTGCAGGCTGACAGAGAAGAAAGACTTTGTATATAGCAGATGCACAGGATAGCATTAGGAGCACCCATGAAATAAATTCTTTCAATTGCTCAGAAGGCTCCCAAGAAGTAGTTGATGTCTTTTGTTACCTAGGTAACCTAATTAGCAGTGGGGGCAGGTTCTCTGAAAGTATAGTAGCCCGAGTAGGATTGTGGTGTAAAAGGTTCAGGGAGCTATTACCTCTGCTAGCAATCAGTGAACTCTCTCTCTCTCTCTCTCTCTCTCTCTCTCTCTCTCTCTCTCTCTCTCTCTCTCTCTCTCTGAGTGAAGGGCAGATGGTATGATACTTCTGTACGAAGTATGATGTTGTATGATAGTAAAACATAGGCACTGAATGCAGAGGATGCATGAAGGCTGGAAAGAAATGAAACAAGCATGCTCTACTGGATGTGTAATGCATGAACAATGGAGCATAAATGAGCTGAGGGAAAAGCTGGGTATAAGGGGAATCAGATGTAGCATGCAAGAGAGAAAACTGCACTGGTATGGACATGTGATGTGTATGGAGGATGACAGTTGGGTAGAGAAGTGTCAAGAGATCCAAGTAGAAAGATCATTTGGAAGATAAGAGGAAGCCATGGGAAGAAATAGTGAAAGCTGATCTCAGGAAGCTGTACCTCATGAAGGAGATGACAAAGGACAGCAACAAATGGTGAGACCCTGAAGCTAGTGGAGACCCATCCAGTCTATGCAAGCAGGGAAAATCAAACATAAAATGATGATGATCATGATCATGATGATCATCATGATCATGATCATGGTGGTGGTGGTGGTGATGGTGAGGATGACGATAAAGCTGATGAAGCTGATGATGATGATAATGATGTAAATTAGTGATTTCCTAATTATATTTTATCATTTATTTTCTTCTTATTCAAACACAAAGTTGTTGCATTTAGATATTTCGAACAATATCGAATCTAAAATCATTTCTATCAGACAAAAATACAGAAAGAAAATTATCAGAATATTTGTTATGGCTTAATCAGAGTTGGAAGGGCAGAGTAGGAAGGGAAGCACCTTTTGCAGGACCTCCAAGAATGGTAGGAAAAATAGAAGAAGAAAACACAACTCATGGGTTATCTTCAGATTGGAAACCTGATCCAAATACTTGTAACAAAGTAGATTCCTCTAAAGGCACTCAAGGGCCAGGTGATGGCATGAAATCATTGACGGATTAAGTCTACCACCCAATTATCAATGATCAAATGTTCACTTTTTTATGCTTTAACCCATTCCTTGCCATATTTTTAATGAAATACACTGCCTATGATTTTCAATAAATTTTGAAAATAATCAAGAATTTGGAGGAATTTAGTAAAATATCTAACTTTCTCATTATTAAGTTGGTGTTTGGTACATAAAATGTTCTTACATAAAATTGGAATGGAAGATTTAAATTTAAATATAAACACTTTGAAACAAATGTTTTTTATCATATTTCAGGTGGGTTGGCATCAAAAGGGTTAAAGTGATTTATAACATGCCATTTTCAAGACATATTTTATAATTATGTTTCTCTTAGATGAAAAGGAGGGTGAACAAATGGAACCGATACTGTTAATACAGAGTTAAAGAGGTTTTTTAGGTTAGAAAATATTTAAAAGACATGAAAGATAGAAAATTTGATGGGACAGTGATTCTTGTAATGGACAATGCTTAGTGTAGAAAGTTCCAACAACATTATGATATCATATGATATCAATTGTATTCACACTGTCATGAGTCTGCAACAGAGAATCTGACCATATCTTTTTGTTTTACATCATTCAAGCTTACAACACTGACCTTCCTACTTCTCAAACATTCCTTAGTTCAGCTCTTCCACATGAATATTTTCTTGCCAGTTAACAAAATCACTGAACAAAGAATTCACTAGATGTACCAAGTCAGACATTGGCGAATGATTTGCAGAACAATGGATAAACAATTTTTTGATAATCATTCAGACAAGATTCAGAGATGGGGATGTGGCTAGGAAAAAAACTTATATTAACAATAAAACAAATTAAATTGGAATGAGAAACAGGTAAAAAAATATTTCTTCATAGTTTTTGGATAATATATAAAATAGTTAAACATCATGAGGAAAAGATACAAAAATGACTGTTATTTTTAATTTAGCATGATCATATCATCATCATCATCATCCTCTACATCATCGTTTTACGTTTGTTTTACATGCTGGCATGAGTTGGATGGTTGATTTCGGACCGAGTCAGTTGATGTTTGGAGTCACCACTCTCCAAGACGGGTATGGGGGCCACATCTCACTTGTATGTCTCATTTGGCTTGGTTTCTATGGCTAGATGCCCTTCCTATCACCAACCACTTTACGGAGTATACTGGGTGTATTTTATCTTGGCACCAACACTAGAAAGGTTGTCATGTCCATGACACAACTATAGAGTCCTCTGTACCCTATGTTTTTCCTTCAATTGCCAACCACTTTAAAGAGTTTACAATAAAAAGAAAACAAAACTATCTTACAATAACCAAATTGACATGATCCTTAAAATGATGAAGTGTTAAGATTAAAGTTAATTTTAGTAATTGTACTCCTTTCAATTCAATTCATGTGTGATAACAACAGAAACAATAATATACACCAAGTTGAATAACTAAAAGCCCAAACTAATTGAAAATTAAAGGTTCACAGACAAGTACAAACCAATTATTCTTTAATTGTAATATAAAGACCAAGCTTCTATTTTTAGAAAAAAAAACTGATATTTGTCAACCATATTTCCATTAAATGTCTATAATATAATAATCAGCTCAACTGTATACAGCAGACAATGTGTCAATACTCTTCTCAACTCACCTGCATAAGTTTACATTGCACACCCAACAATTCCTATTAACCATTTTGATACCAACCCACCAAAATTTGTTTTAAAGTGTTCATATTTAAATTTAAACCTTCCATTATAATTTTATCTAAGAACTTTTTTTATGTTATGGTCGCAAACACCAACTTAATAACGAGAAAGTTAGTTATTTTACTAAATCCATACAAATTCTTGGCTATTTTCAAAATTAATGAAAATCAAACGTAGTGTATATTATTAGAAATATGGTAATGAAAGAGTTAATCTCAGTACATCCTAAATTGTTAACCAGTCTCCACAGTCACTTCCATACAGTATCATAAAAGATGGGGGGGCAATTAATTTGATGATGTTAAAATTATAAATTAAAGGTAAAAAACACAGTTCATTACTGAAGTTACTCCTGTATATACATTAAAAAATATGTGAAAACAAACTTAAAGATGACTATACATGGCATGGTGAAAACATAGTTTGACTAAACGATGAAGATATGCCAAGTTATTAAAATGAGTCTGGCACGGGTGAATTCCCATGGACGCCTGCTGCATTAAAACAATTAGTAAAGTGGATGCTACCATACTTAATATAGTGAGCCAAAACAAATGTTATTAATTAAAATTACACCCTTAGTGAGAAGAACCTATAATTATTGAAAGACAGGGGAGATAACCCCAGAATTTAAATTAATTAAAATTAATTAAAAAAAGAAGGCAGTAGGAAGTGAGTCTTATCTTTAGCAATATGGTGACAACTCTGGACAAGTTTCAGTCTTATTAAACCTCCTCAACAAAACATAGTCTAACTGTTACTGCAGGTATTAGATGACTAGAGAAGTCTGTGTATATATATATTTTAATGAAATCATATCTGATAATTATTAAAAAGAAAAAGAAATGTTGTTTCCCAATTTTATAAATTCCAGTAAACATTTTCAAACAGTTTTGTTTATGCTGCTACCTATCACTTTCTTTAAATGTTTTCTAAAAATATAATTAAAATCTATGGACTGATTGTTTCCGATGCTGACCATTGTCAATCTCCTCGGACTCCGAATTATATTCTAAATGTGATTGTGGCTGTATTCACTAATATTTTACATACAGCTTCCACTGCTGGACACTACCTACATCAGCAGTCGACTGGAGATCGCAACGATTCAGGTATCTTCTGACAGTATCACTCCCTCCAGTGGTGCCAAAAGCAGGATTGATACTATCAGGGAATGTCCGGGTTGTTTTGGCCCACACTGTAGCCATACTTAATCAGTATGGCTGGTGACAGGAAGGGCATCCGACTGTAGAATGCTGATTCAAGAAATTTCCGTCCAACCCATGCTAGTATGGAAAGACAGATGTAAAACGATGATGACGATGATGATGATGATGTAGAATGCTTTTTTCCCCCACTGTCATCCATGCAGCCACCACAACAAGCTGGGTGCAGCTGTGACCACTCCAAACATGCAGCTACTATTTTGTTTTACTACTCATTAAGGATTTCTTCTTTGCTCTCACCTTTGGTCTTTCTCTCACATGTATTTGCCATATCCATGAGGATGCAATTTTTGTTTCCATCTCCAGTTCACGAATCACTGCTCTGCTATCCTCTCTTAAAACTATTTTAGGTTCCAAGCCAGTTTAAAGTGGCTGATGTTATGACTGTCATTAGTGTTGAAGAGTAACAGAACTGATACAGTACTAGAATACACTCTGTAAATGGGTTGGTGATAGGAAGGGCATCCAGCTGTAGAAACCAAACCAAATGAAACATACAAGTGAGACATGGTCCCTTGATCTGTCTAGGAGAGTGATGACTCCAACTCAAATCCTTGTGGGCTGAAATCCCCCGTCCAACCCATGCCAGCATGGGAAATAGACATAAAATGATGATGATGATGATGATGATGAATGGGCTGCCGCACAGTTTCCATCTACCAATTATATTCACAAGGTATTGTTCAGCCCAAAGCTATAGTAGAAGACAGTTGCCCAAGGTACCATGCAGAAGGACCGAACCATAAACCACATGGTTTTGAAGCAAACTTATAAATCATACAGCCATAATGGGACATGGACATTGAATGCAAAATATTTTCAGAATATGGATAGAAATGAATCGAGTTTCGTCTATTGGATGTATAATATTACTTCGTAACCTGATAAATCAGAGTAAAAAGTGAGCTGAGAGAGCAACTAGATATTTAAGGCATCAGACAACTGGCATTTCACTATGATGTAGTGTATTCCAATCAATGATAACATGGAAAAGAAAACTGTTATAACAACGATGTTGATGATGATGATGGCGGTGGTGGTGGTGGTGATAATGATAATGGAGACAATTGTGTTTTTGATGATGATGATGATGATGATGATGGTGGTGGGGATGGTGGCGATTTTGGTCGTGGCGGGGTAGTGCTGGTGGTGGTGGAGTGATGATAATGGAGGCAATTATGACGATGATGATGATGTTGATGATGAAGGTGGTGGTGGTGGTGGTGGTGGTGGTGGGGTTGGTGGTGATGAAGATGAAGGCAATTGTGTTGATAATGATGATGATGAGGAGGATGATGACGGTGATGATGATGATGGTGATGATGATGGTGGTGATGGGGATGTCGATGATGGTGAACATGAAATTATTATCAAAAATATATAAATATTTAAAAAAAACGGATAAACAATCCTTTGAAGTCAGAAAGAAATTATTTTAGTTTTATGACAATATTTTCTTTACGCTTATATATTATTATTTCTCCCTTTGTCTTCAATACGATACATACTATAATTTATCATATTGATTTCTCAGTTTGCATGAGCTGGAAAAGCTGGCGAAATTAGAGTATTTTAGTACATTAAGGCTGAAAGAAAGAGAAATAAACATCGCTGTCAAATATATAGCTATTCGACTTATTCTCTTTACTTTTCCTCACCAAATCAGTGTA
>JAOPJM010519561.1:0-10701 GCA_027124095.1 Muusoctopus leioderma
ATAGATATAGATAGATAGATATATTTTATAGATAACATTATTATATTACTTTTTATCAGAAAAAGCATAAAATTGTTTCAAACGTTATATCAGAAGTGAATAGATTTAGATGAGTGGATATGTGCGTGTGTTATACTTCGGACTACATTTCGAAGCTTATGATTTTGGTGGAACCAAGTTTAAACATTATCTATAATGTTTCAAAAGATAGCTGGTTACTTGATTCCTGGCAATGACGTTTACAATATCCTCATTAATTAGGTGGATTTTGTTTAAAGAAGTCAATCAGATCGAAGTCATCCATACGTCGATATGTCTCTAAATATATTATCTTCTTTATGGATCTGAGTTGTTGTTATTTAATAACATGGCATACGTAGCTGTGTATAATTTGGGTGAAAGACATTTCAGCCTAGATTATCCCGTCGATTTGTGTATATGGAAGTTCTAATCGTGTAAGGATGAATGGCAGAATGTTATCATAACGTCTCAGCAATGATACATATTTTCCGTGTCGTTCCCCTGTTGTAACAATGTTGCCTTTAATCATGCATTCATGGAAATGTGTGATTCGAATTCTTGTTCCATTTCACAGCCCACTAGCCCTATTTAAGTATTGCAATAGCATTTCAACACAGGGTCAAATATACATGAGGCACTATGCGAATGTTATTTGGGTAAATGATGATGTTTGATCAGAGCAAGCAATAATAGAGTTGATAGAAGGTGTGCTCTCTCCATCTGTATACACCATCTTTGTTTGACGGTTCACGGAAGGTGAACACTCTCCATATGTATACAACATCTCTGAAGGAAGCCAGGCTACAATCCTTGACTACCCCACGTGAAACTTAATGCTCCGAATGTTTTGACATAATTTTGAGCTGGTTCGAGCCAAATTAAAAAAATCCTGTAATTCCAAAGATTCAAGTTAGCTTAAATTTTCCAGGAGCACCAAAAAATGGAAAGTTTAGATTTTGTATGGCTGAGCTAATTTTACGTTATCCTATCCAGAGATATGCTTAACATCCAGAAAAGATCCCATTCATGCGACAAAGATGATATCCGTCAATTTGCACAAAATCATCTTCAGAATAACTCTTGGGTCACTTAGATTCATTCCACCTCATCATCATAGCATAAGGAGTGACGGGAAGACATCTCACTGCTACTCCAAAAAACATACTTGCACATTTCTTCGAGATTGTGTCATTGCATTTCTATTACTTAGCATTCGAAAATACGTCCGGTAGTGTCTTCATTAGCACGCACCTACTGCTGTCGCCTGGTATTATTTTCTCTTTGCGTATTCTATTCAAATGTGTCTTCATTAGTGCGAGCCCTTCGATTTTGTTTACGTTGAAATTCTCAGCTTGCTACTTCTCTGGCCTTTCCATTTGCAGTTTCCTTGCTTGCTGCCTTACCTCTTTCCTGCTCTTTTTTTTATTCTTCGCAGTGGTCTTTCTTTATCCATAATTTATATATATTGAAACATAAAAGTAGTTTTGGATAGGCACTAAAGTGTATAATAATTGTTAATTATAATAGTTAACAAAGTATTGTTGAACCAACAACAAATATCTACCCTATGTATTGTGATATGGATAAAGGGAGACGTTGCACTTTTGTTAAAGCAAATAAAAGATATGTGCAGAAAGGATAATTAAGTTTTAGTAGTGATAGCATATCTTATATTCAGGTAAAGTAAATATGAAAGTATTTGTCATATATTAGTAGATGACTAAGTAAGTGGTTAAGATTTTCGATCATAAATAAACATTAAATTTAATTAGACATCTTACAAACACAAACCAAAGAACGAAAAAATGTGATTGGAACTGCCAATTGAACCACAGAGGCAGATACGTGGTTCGATTCCCGTTGGCCGCTGCAGTCACATTTTTTCCTTCTTGGGCTTGTGCTTGTAAGATGTGTAATTTAATTTAATTTAATGTTTATATATTTGTCATATGATTTCTATAAAAGAAATATGGAAGTATATTGTAATATTTCATCGGAAGACAGACCTCCCACTCACATAAAATGCACGATAAATGAAAATATCATTCTAGGAAAAAAAAGTATCGAAGCAAATCACTTGATTTCTAAGAACCCTACCTCTATACACAACTTGTTGCGAACAATTCTAGAAATGTTTTTTCTTATCTTTTGTATCATACGGAAAGTAAATTCAGTTGAGTTTTTATATACATATGTCTTAGTACTTATACATTTTTATCGTATCTTTTAAATCATCATCATTTATCATGATGAACAACCATGGCAACTGCTGTCGAACAAATTAACAGTCGATGTATTCGTAATATAAGAAATAATTTCTTATATAGGCACAATGTCAGAACTATTTTGTTGGAGAAGAAACAGTGCCTAAATGGTGCTTTATTTTATTAACCGAGGAAAAACGGAAAGGCAAAGTTGACTTCGGACACACAACGTAAACAGTTTGAACAAACAATGAATGCTATTTTGTTCAAGGCTCTAACGATTCTGTCAATTCACCACCCTGACTTGTACTATAATAATAACTTATAATAATATATAAGGATGGCCTAAGCGAACACACACACACACACACACACACACACACACACACGTACACACACATATATATATGTATATATATATGTGTGTATGTGTGTGTGTGTGGGGGGGGGGTAAACAATGGAACGTTGCTAAAGCATTAAGAAATATTAAAGAATAATAGAAAGTTACTAACAATGCTGATAAACTAATATCGTAGTTATATAATCAGGTACTTTACCCGATTTATATTAGTTATATTAGTTTATCAGCATTGTTAGTAAATATTTGTATATACATATATATATATATATATATATAACCACGTATATTGATTTCTTACTGAGACAGAGTTTATTAATTCGTATATGAGTAGAACAAAATTGAGTCAAGAACATGCCTTTAGTGATGTAAGTAAAGATAATTGAAACTGGCTCGACAGCTCCTCTAGCTTGCAAACTAATATCTTATCCATGTGCTCAATAATTAATGTACAAGTATACATTTTGCTTCTGACTGATATGGTAAAATAAATGTAAATCTGTCAGTGAACCATGTATACTACCATGCTTCTATATCAGAACATATGCTGTATCGTCGGCTAAATTAGTAGTCAGAGTTCGACTAATATTAAATTATGTGTAATAGAATGTTCAACGAATAGGACAGTCATGTCTATCACACGATATTTAGCAACGTAAGCGAAATTGTTTTTTTTTCACCCGGGATGAAAACTTCAAGTTTGCAAATCTTTCTCTATCTTTCTGTCTGTCTCTCTCTCTCTCTCTCATATTCTGTCTCTCTCTCTCTCTTTTTCTCTTTCTCTCTCTGGTGTTTCTATTACATCTTCCATGTAATATTAGATGTAAATGCTTAATGGTGGACATGCAGTGAGGCTAAAATGACTTACGAAATGTTCTTTTGCATAATCGTTTAAATGAAGACCTGTTATACTTTCTCAAAATCTCAGCAATATTAATTTCGCCCATCATCTTTCTTCGGTCTATAAAATATATAGTAGTGAAGTTATAAATTCATGTAATTGAATGTAACTCTTCTAGCAATTTTTTGAGTTGTGCCCATGTTAGAAATCAATAGTATTATAATTTTTCTGACTATTAACCTCATTTTTATAGATGGCAATATGTACACAATCATGAATGAGAAACCGATGAGGATCGGAGGATAAATCGATCGAAGTACTGTGTAAGTGTAAATATTAAAAAATCTCTTTCTTATTAAATTTGAGATTAATAATCCGGAAACTTAAAATGTTAAAGTATTTAGTTTCTCCAAATTCATTTCTGAGATTAAATCCCCAAACTGTCATAGTTTTTAAGTAGTTAATGTGTTTTTTTCGTATAGTCTCTTCAGGCAGTATGTAAGTTCTTCTATGTTTGCCTGCAGTGCAGTCTTCAAGTATTGTTTTATTTATCAATAGTTATTCTTTACAGACATATGAGTCCCTTCTGAAAATGTCCTGTTCTTCATTTCATTAAATTATTTCTCTCGAATTGTTGATATATCTTTTAACGTTGTGTTAATGTCACATTGACACTAAGTAAATGTAGAATTTTGAAAAGAGTGTGATTAGCCTGTAGTATTTAGGGCCGTCCATCTTTTCTATACGTCAACCACTCTTAAAGGTGGGAATGGCACCATATTATTTTATTAAAGGAATTCGCCATATGTGGGTGTAAGGTATGTGAGTGGTTTAACTAGAAATTTGGATCTAGTCTACTCCAGGGCATTTCACGTTGAGTTTTCTTCTCATGACTTCCCTTATAATGGAAATACTCGAAATACTTTTGAACTCTAATAGATCAATCCTACAACGGTTTCAAAAAACAGCTGTGAATATTACGCAGTGTTATTTATAATGAGCCCATCTTCAGAGATAAATAAATCCTTAAGGATTATATGTTGAGTTTTGTTGTAAAGTGGTTTCAGTTACAGAGAATTGTTTGAAGGATTGTACTGGCCAATACAATATTTGGCTACAGAGATAGCGTAGGTGTTATGTGCAGAAATGATCACCTAGACGACGCCAAGTTTGACCTTACACTTTATGCAACATATAAATTTGGTGAAGGTACACTCAAAATCATCGTTCACACGGAATTGAGCTTGGTGTCTCGTTATGAGAGTATTATTGACGATGAAGGGACATGTGTAGCATATAGAACATGAGAATTTAATATTTTCATGGTATGAGTGAAGGTTAAGCCTTGATGTAAGAAGATGCCCAAACAGTGTGGTGGTTGAAAGAGTGTCCTGGTGAATTGAAATATCGCTGACAAATTAAATTGTGGTAGGATGTTTCTTCAGGGGCGAGGGCATTTATTTATCCCAAACAAACTTTCCTGCGAAGGTAAGTATATTAACATACACTTAATGGAACTAGTCCATCGTATGCACAAACCGAGGACTGGCTGAATCATTACACGTCTGTCAAAATGCATTGCGGTATTAATTAAGGCTCTTCAAACTCGGACTTCAAATGAAGCCGAAATCGACTTTGTATTTCATAAATCGAGGGTCGATCAAATTAGTACCAATAAAGGACAAGAGTCAGCCTAATTAACTGTAAGCTGATCTACGTCACTAGCACGTTGCGGTCCGGTCGCCTTTTCTTAATGTCTTAGTAAGAGGCAGTACCCATACATTTTTGCAAGGAACTCGAGACTGGTCGCAACAGAGTGAAATCCGCTAAAGAAAAACCATGGATCACTTAGTGGTGTTAAACCGGGTAATGGTTTGAGTGTACCATACAAGAATAAGTATAGTTCACCCGACGGGCTTCTACACAATTCCCACCCAATCATTTCACTCACATGGCTTGGTTAGATACGAGTTTATGTTAGAGTACACTTACGCAACGTGTGGCACAATAATATAAAAAACCTTAAGCACATAATGCGAATAATTATATTTAACCAAATAGTTATATGTGTTCACTAATGCAGAGATGCTGAACGACGTACATATATATATATGGGGGCTTATAGGTACTGCATCCGACAAGATGCGTAACGTAAGTGACCGTTGGCATTATGTTGTCCGGAAAAATGCATCGTATGCAGAGAGCATGAGGTAAATGAGAATGGAAAATAAATAACTTAAAATATACCTAAATATTCGGTACATAAACGTATAGGTTCGATGCTTTTAGTTTATTGTTGGATTTGCATGATATTAATTGTCAGTAATTTTTTTAATATGACAGGGCTGGAAAAAATAAGAACTAGGGAAGGAGTGAACATTACTGTAATTAGAGATTGCATTTAGGACGGTGGATAAGTTACATAGTGTAATTACAAGAAGAACGGTCGCTCCTCGTTCTAGAAATAGCTGCCACATTTTCCTCATTCCATACTCTACCATCTTCAATCTTCCTACTATCTTCCTATGATATGCAAAACGACAGGATCATTACTGTTAGAACGCCTTTGTTCATATATCTGCTTAAACATAGTTGACCTAGGGTTAAACAGCAACAACTAGAAGAACAGGTTACAGATATTTAAAGGATTAGTTTAAGAATCAATCTCGTTTGAATGGATTAAAAGGAAAATTGCATTGTTAAGCAGTCTTAGCTTCGTTGAGATGGAGTGGTAAATACATGTTTTGGTTGATGTTACCAAAAGCTTACTTTTGACGTTCTCTCCTACTTTGTCTACTTAGGATAACAACAGTACTTATTCATCCTAGTTATGGCTGTCTTTATTAGAATATTGATCAGCAGGTAAATGAGTGTGTTTTGTTTTTGTGTGAATATCAACGACCGATGGATACACGGATGTGTTAAGTATGTATTGTTTTTCGCCCGCTTATTTTGTCCATAGCTACTGTATTTTATCAAATATATCACTCAACGTTTCTGATATGCGTGACGATTGGTTTAGAAATTGCAACCTATATCAGAGCGTATAATATGGAAAATATGGGTACTTTTTGGTTATATACACAAGCTTTCCGAGTCGATTAGTGTTTGTAGTGAAGGCTCAGAAACGTGGAGCATTATGAAGCCTATCTTTTGCCAGCTTGCCCTTTTGGAATGTTCGAATTTTGAAAAAAACATCAATTAGGATTCTGGAAGGAAACGTTCTCCTTCTTTCCGTCCTCCTTCATTTGGTGTGCAGAATAAATTGATGGTGTATTACTCTGATGCTCCATAGTTCAGATATTCATATCTAATTGATCGAATGCTTGTCTATTTGTCGTTGTTGGGGTTGTATTTAAGTGATATTGGAAGATACATCCAGGGGGGTTCTCTTCTATATAAATCCTGACATTTAGTTTCGAATGTCGCTGTAGTGTTCCAAATCTTATTGAGGATATGATTTGTTATTTGGATCGAAAATCTTTCAAAATGTAACTGCATTGCGTGTTTAATTTCATGAACGATTTTATTATTGTTTCTAGTGTTCTTATAAATACGTTCGTTGTGTTTGTTGACACTACAAAATTGCAGGTAGAAAATACTAGAAGATAATAGGAAAATCATCAACACAGCATGGCCACTAAAAGAACATATCAGTATACCAAAACAAAAGTAAGTGATAACTATACAGACAAAATGATTCATATTTTACACGCACCTAATTTACATGCTAACAGTTCAGAAAAGTTCCGAAACACTGTCATGGTATGGATAACGAAATAAAAGAAAAAAGAAAAGAAAGGAATTATTGAGAAAACTTTCATACTATTAACGAATCTGAAAAACCGAAGTACATTTGATATCCACGCTATGACGCCGAGGAAATGAGATACATGCCCAGATTGGATTGAACAGTGAGAATATATGTTTTCTAACGTGTGTATATACTTTTATATAATAATAATAATAATAATAATAATAATAATAATAATAATAATAATAATAATAATAATACGGTTATTGTACAAAATATAATGAACGCAAAACTCAATACCATGAATGGGGTAATATAGATATTTACTGATGGTTAAAACATATTCAAGATTGCATTTTACTGCAATTTGATCTTTTGATCATCAGATTGAAAAGAGGAACTATTGATAAAAATTATTGCATGTATGATATTAGTTAGAAGTTGAGGAAGTGTAGGAGTTATGAATCACAGTGAATAAGTAGAATGGAAGCAGAAAGAAACTGTGTAAGTTGGAAGGTTAGGAGGAATTGGAAGATGGGTATCAACGATGAATCAAATAGATCGATCTAAACGGGAACATGCTTAATATTGAGAGAAATTCAATGCGGTTATGTATTCAGAAAACTATTGTGCTGAAAGAATCGATTAGCCAGAACATGATTATCCTATGATCAAAAACTGCCTCATTGGCGAAATGCTATTACTCGAAAACTTGTCGCTTGGAAGAGGAAATCGCTGTCTTTCATTATTTGTAACTATTTGGTTTGATAAACGGTTTAAATATTTAAGCGTTTTCACTCATTTGCGCACACAAGAAGGCATGCATTCTGAATGGCAACTAAAGAACAATAGCGACTAAAAAGAAAGAGATCGGAAAATAACATTTCTTAATATTCATAAACGTAAAGAAAGCCCGTCTTTGGAAATTAGTATTAAGCTTTGACACACTATTACACCGCATTTGAATCCATATTAGAACCATTGGATTTGAGCTTTCAAAAAATATACACAAATTATATCTGTACATCTACGTTGAGGGCGAAAAGTTTAAATATGTTGATTGTAACGTAATTTGAAGGAATTATAAGTTAAACCGATATATGATCTAATGATTTAGAAAACTTTGCTTGGTTTGATGGTTTGCACAATAAATAATCCCTATCGAAGTACATATACGGTTAAATGGACATTCATTCGGATGGAATTGATTGCAGGCTTGTGATTATCGGGTTAAGGAAGAAGTGTGAAGTTTCATACGGTTCATATTAGATAAAGACTGTGCGGAGTTAGCTGGAGTAGAACTACAAGCGTTTATAGAATGTTTATTAAATATTTTGTTGTGGGTGGAAGTGTTTTTTTTTTAAGGCCTCAAAAGTTTCTGGTACCAGGTGTACGAACGTGTTAGTTGTATAAAGTATGTATATATGTATATATGGATAGGACAGCAAATTAAAGTGATATTTTTTGTGGAGTACAGCTACCAGGGAGCTGTGAACACTTCATTCAACGTTAGTGAGAAAGAGAAAAGTTATGGTTAAATGCTTTGAAATCTACAACTTCTCTAAACAGTTTATATATTCATATGTGTACCCGTAATCATTGGTGCACTTGGTTGTGTTATTAGTCTTTAGATAATAGTCTGGATGAGTTTCAGTTTTCAGGCAAATAAGTACACATGTAACTCGTATTCTGCATATTTAGTCTATAATCGGAACAGTCAAAATTGGCAAGATTTTTCTAAACTTCAGGATATAACTATATACTTTTGTTGTTATCTAATTTCTAATGGTTAAACTTCGTTTTCTCAGTTCGAAAATATAATTTTCATTAGAGAAACACTTTAAAGAATTAAGCACAGAAGGAGACTGATATTCACGTAAAATTATATAACTTCACGCATTCTTGCAAACACACACATACACACATATGAAAAATACACATATATATATATATATATATACACCGACATACATATATATGTACACATATACATGCGCACGTCCATACCCACTTACGTACATACTATATACATACATACATGCAGGCATATATACATATATATACATATATATATATACATATATTCATGCTTGCATATATACATATACAAAAGGAGTCTTCAAACTCAGTACACAGTTACATTTTCAGCTTTATTCCCATTATTATTGGTGTGACAGTTTATTTACCAAACCGCCTCAATGAAAGTATAGCTGAACTTGGGTTTTGAGAGAAAGAACGTAGCTCCATAATTCATAAGCTACATATGAACATGCTATCTGGGACAAGATGGAGATGAGAATAAGAACCCATTTTCTCTGAAAACCACCACCATCCCCAAAACATTTTTTTACAACCTTACCACCGTGCAGGTGGCCGGACAAAATAAGCACTAAAACCCCAATCAGTAAGAGAAAGCATATATACATACACACATTTACATACATACATATGCATAACGTGAATATATATATATATGTGTTTGTGTGTGTGTGTGTGGGGGTGTGGGGGGGGGTTGTATGGGTTTTGAGTGACTTGGGTGCACGCTAAATCTAAAGTTAAATGCACTTCAATGAATTTAAGTATAAAAAAATGCCGTGATTATAGATGTTTTAAAGTAGTGACATTAATTTTTTGAAAGGTGGTTATTGACATGAATACACTTCTGCCACTTCTGATCACAAGAGATTACCACAAGTGATTTAAGAGCAATTTAAGAAATAACAATATCTCTAATGCTTGCCAGCGCTTCTCATCAAAGAACAATTGATACAATTTAATCATGAGGTGATAGATGACTAGACCGTTTTGATGGCTTTCACACAGATTAATTTCAGTTTTGTTTACTTTTACAAATTATCCCGTCGAACACATGACAATGTATTCAATATTTAATACTTCGTATCGATTTTGTTTGTTTATTTTTATGTTGAATCTCTATCTCATTTCATATGTCAATCAACATTGGCGTCTCTCTCTCTCTCTCTATCTGTCACTCTCTTAGCTACCTCACTTCACATTCATAAATGCATACATATATACTTACGTACGTACATACATACATATATACATACATAAACACATGCATCAGACATACAAACACACGGGGATATAGTAGAACATTTCCCAAGAATGCGCTCTGCAAGAAGATGCTATAGTTAAGTGCAGGTTACCGTTCTTATTGTTTTGATGAGACAATAAGTTTTAATCAATTCAAATTATATCAGTAATGAGACGAAAAGTCACCAGCACCAATGATTAGGAAATAATTTTCATTGGCACTGATGATTTTTCGACTCATTACGGTTATAATTTCAATTGATTAAACATTATTTTCGGTTTACCGCATTAAGTAAGGTAGACTGCAGTTAACTATAAACACATACACGCCAGTAAAGAGACTAACACATACACGCACACACACATGCACATGCATATATCCATCCAACCATCCATCCATCCAACCATCCATACATACATATATACTTACACACACACACACATATATAAACATACACATAATATA